>CBVK0103490676.1:0-15761 GCA_900067695.1 Picea abies | reverse complement strand
GCTGGCATCCCCAATGGTGCTGTAAAATGCTTATATTAATATAACAGGTTTCCTCTTTTTTATTTAAAAAAAAAAATGTTGGCATCAGACTGATTTAATGCGCAGGTGGATTCAATGTCCAAGCCCAAGAATTTTCATTGATTGGAAATGAGGCTATTATTGTTCATTTATATGTTTCTTATATGTGGGAAATGGAGTGATTCAATGCTTGAGTGAATTCAATTTCCATATGAACTAAGAGATCAATACACAATTCCTTGTAGGAGAAAGGTGGTCCTCGTAACTCGAGTTTTCTTCAAGAAAAAAAAAGAAAGGTGGTGGTTTCATGGTGATGTAGAAGTTAGAAGTTTTTCTGAATAGGAAAAGGAAAGAGCTTTCCACATTGTAATTGTGAGCACCTTTTATCAAAATAACATATTATTTCAAGTAAGAACAGGAAAAAAAAGACCAATGAAATTGATGAATTTGTTCAATTGATGCTCACCACACAGGTTTTTGTAGTAGAAAGGTGGTCCTCATAACTCAAGTTTCTTGCAGTAGAAAGGTGGCATTTGAGGTTTATGCAAGAGTTGGAAGTTTTTCTAGACATACAAAGGTAAAAGCTTTGGCAGGTTATTTTAGGCCATAAATGTATGATATAAAAACCCCTAGATGCATCTACCTTTGCCAGTTGTACATTTGTATCTCTATTTGGAAAATATGGGTCTTCAATTGTGTTTTTCTCCCCTAAGATATGTTTGAAAACTGAATTAGAAAGGGAGTAGATGGCCAGGGTTCCATATGTTGAAGTTGTTGGTTCTCTTATGTTTTATAATTGCATCAACCTTAGAACCTAGGACTAGGTTGTGCTTAAGATTCCATTCCATAAAGAACCAAACACTTTACTCTCGATTTCCATAGTGATAACATAGTTGCATCAAGCTTAGAACATAGCACTAGCTAAGAATTACAAGAGACTGCAAACTTTACTCTTGATTTCCCTTTTTGTTGCCTGCTCAGGTTGTATTGTGCTAGACTTAATCACATAGACTACAAACTTATCATGACCAAACTATTCATCACAGTGACAATTTAACCTCAGGCTCATTTTCAAACCATTCTTTGTCCTTAACCCTAATGATATGATAGGATCTCATCCAAAAATGAGCACAAAGTGATATCAATAGATAGGATGCTCACTTCGTTCAACGTTGATTTGTAATCTTGAGAAAAATATAATTTGAATTCCAGCTACTGGCCGGAAGATTGAAATCTTCCTCAAAGCTATCAAAGCTACCAAATCGTTAAGCTAATAAGAAGAAATATAATTACTTTATAGTCCCATAAGAAGGAGTAGCTTTAACAATCTTGTCTACTACAAATATCTTTAGTATTACATTATCTTCTTGTATTCAATTTCAATTTCTCACCTTTGCAACTACTTTCTCTTTTTGTTTTCTTAATGCCTTTTGAAATCAATGTTGACTTCTTATCTCGATTGTATTGAATTTACATCCACTAGTCTATTAGCAATAACATGCCTCGGCTTCAGATCATTGTCAATTGAGCTTCACTCTAGTTACCATATTAATAACACTTAGATTTTGAGGGAAAGAATATGATAGAAATAATGCAATTAGCACTATTTATATGCTACGTGACCTTCGAGTGCATAACAAATTTACATTAAATGAAGACAATGTAGTTCTACATGTCAGCTGGAAAAAAAAAGGTATAATAAACAAATTCACTTATGCTAAAAAAAATGGAATTCTTGATTTTATTTATTGATCAATGATATGAAAAATGGTTCTAATGTATCTTTCAATTTGTAAATTCTCTTGTTGTGCATTGAACAAAAATGGAAAAGCTCTGATTTGCTTGGGATTCTATTCTAAAGAATTTAAACCTTGATATTCCTTTCTAGCAAAAATTATTCTATCTTATTTATCTTGGTCCAGTGATAATTGTTTTTGTATGTATATATAAACTACAAATTATGCATTACATACTAATGGCATCGAATAATTTAATCATGTAGCAAATAATTTTATTTGTAAGTTAATTTGTTGAAAAAATGTTTTGATAATACAAATTTACAATTTCTGAAAAAAATAATTATACAAATAATTTTTTAGATACCTATTTTTATGATATATATTACAATTTCAATTATACTAACTTAATACTTTAGTTGTCAATGCATATTACAAAATTTATTTAAAAAGAATACAAAAAACCAAACTCTGTATTAAAAAAAAAAAAAAAAAAAAAACTCAGAAGTTAGAATGTGTTAAGTCATAATGTGTTAAGTCATGTACATAAAAGGCTTGTGTGTTGAAAAAAATGTATTGCAAGACTAAGAAACATGAATTACTATTGATGAAAATGTAGAAAACGTCTTGTTACAGTCAATATATCAAAAGAACCAAAGAATAAGTATCATTTTCTATCAAAAGAACATTGAAATTTATGATTAGCGTTTAATCACTTTGAAGCTTAAAACATGGATCTATATTATGGACAAAGTGTGAAGTAGCAAGACTAAGCAACCTAAAGAAAATACATGCATCACATTCTGGTTAACCTCTAACTCCAACTTCAATTTTGATTCCATAATATTTTATATTCAAAAATAATATGTACTAGGTTGAATCAACTACAATTCATATTGAGATTTTTAATTTTGAGGTTTTTCTTGGCTTGGCCTAAGTTCAATTTTGATTCCATTGCAATATATATTTTAGGATAAATATATTTTCCTTTATTGTACAATTTGATTCCATTGTAATCTGCAATCAATATATTTTCCTTTATTGTACAATTTGATTCCATTGTAATCTGCAATCAATATATTTTCTTTTATTGTACAATTTGATTCAATTGTAATTTGCAATCACTTTCCCATCCAAAACAAAAACATTCATTCATAATGCAAGAAATTTGGATCACAATTATTAGAAAAATGTTTTTAAAGTCACAAGGTGTCTTATAAATACAAGTTACGGCGATTCAATGATAGTATTATTGATTGTTTAAGATAAGCTTATAAGAATGATAATCAACTACATAAATGATAAGTTGGACAAGTGCACATGGGTGTACACATCATTGCCCAAAACTTTGTGCAATACAAAGGGAGACTAAGACGCTTTCAAGCCTTATAAGTAAGGACTAACATATTATACTTCAAATTCCATGCCCAACTGGATAGCAAAATACAAAATCAAAATACCTACATTATCCATTTGAAATGAGAGCCCAGACACAAAATAGACATGAAGCACTGATATAGAAAACTAAATACTACAGGGAGTATGGAATATTACTTATGGTTACACCCAAAACCTACAATTGGGGAAGCTATTAGAGGTAATCTATCTAGCCAAGTACTAGTGGAGCACACCAATATGGGTATGAAGGATTTCAATATGCAATGTTATTCACAATGTCTATTCTTGTCAAATCAATATATAAATTTGTGTTTTCATGTGTCTGTATGACTAAGGCAAACCCATTCTACCAAATATTTGCTGGAAAAAGTTTCAAACTTCCCCAAATTAATTTGGTTAACATCATGTTGGGATAAACAATCATTTAGAACTTCTGTAAGTCAATAGAGTTAATAAAACTTCTAAGTAAATAAAATTAATATTCATATTGAATGCCTTTAAAACTATGTAATTTGGATTTATTATTACTTTTTAGTAATTATTGTTTCCCATTTCAACCATGCCCAACAACAATTAAAGTGCTATGCAACACTTGTTAATAAAAGGATTAAGACTATGGGGAAATAAGAGTTATTGTATAGGTAGATGGTTGAATGTTGTGGTGAAAAAATTAGATTTTTGTGTTTTTTTAGTTGTTCTTTTTTTACTTTAAAACCTAGGTCACACCTTTTAATAAATAAAAATCCACTTTTTTATGAAAAAAAATATATATAAATTAATTAATTTAAAAAAAAAAAATTAAAAACAAATAATATTTATTAATCAAATTTACTTATCATGTTTTTTTAATAATTAATTGATGAAATTTAACTTTACAACACGCAAATATTTATACTAAGTTAATCCAAAGGTAGGGATTTATAACTTCTTAAAAATTACAAAATTAAAATATCATATTCTTATACATACACATGATGTTTAAATATGATATAAATTATGGTTTCAAATCGTCACCTATAACTTCTTAGATTATATATATATATATATATATATATATATATATATATATATAATATATATATATATATATATATATATATATATATATATAATTTCCTATTTTAATTTATTAATATTTATTTACAATCTCTCCAAAATCTAAGTTCTAAAGTATTTTGCCTAATAAGTTACAAGTATTTTCTTAAAATTTGTATATATATTTGTCAATATTAATGAATATTATAATCATCTATAATCTCGAGAGACAAACATAAATAAGTTACGAATAGAGCCTTGGATAAACACCAAATGATCGTACTAAGGCTTTGGCCCTCTATCAAGGACTCAAGATTTCGACACAAGTCAAATCAAGCGATTGATATTAATAGGAGACTCTTCTCTTATCCTATGACATATGTGAAATTCCTAGCCATATGTGACTGTTAAATATTACCAAACAAACAAAAATTATGTCTTTATTTTAAGATGTCTTAATATTAAAATTCTTACATATTTTATGTACTTAATTTTCAAAAAGAAATATTAAATGAATATTTTAGGTCAGTATTTGGCAATTAGGATGGAATATCCCGTATCTAAAACTATGATATGATATGAGGGTTTTGACACTTATGGGTAAGATGTGTTTTGGTTTAAGAAATTGAAGTCTTTGATAAGGTTTTTTTTAAGAATGGAGTCTAGATTGATTACTTAATGGATATATATGAGGGTAGGGTATGTATACCTCCGTAGACTTTACCAATCAAATCGTTGGGGGTCCCTTGTCCCACAAACAAGGGGGTCTCATACACCAATTTTGTGTGGCTTAGCCGTGACCTTAAAAATAGATTATTATTATTATTATTAATATTTGGATGGCGGTTCATGTTTTTAGTTTTTTTTTAGTTCTTTGAGGACTAGAAACCTCGTGACAAGTCTTTTGGGTTAAAACATTTGGAAGAAGATACTTACTAACTCTATCTAAAGTGGTTAATAATTTATATGTAGGTACAAGTTAGGATTTTGACAAATCATTCATTCGATTTCTTAATGGCAAGCATATGTAGTCTAATCCTTGGCCAGTGGATAAGGATAATGGGATAATGGTCCTAACGTGGATCAAGGTTGTAATGTATCAGTTTCCAATGGTGGGTTTACTTTCATATCAATCTCAGGGTGCATTCAATCCATAGATCTTATTTCTAGTACCTTCTTGGGTGAAGGATTTGTGTCTCCTATGATATCAAAGAATCTTGTGGATGATCCTTGTTCTTTCATTTTTTTTACTCTATGATGGTTGACCAAGGTTTTGTTGGTCCATGTTTATATTTCATTGTGTTGATTGGAGCAATCCCTATGGAAGGTGTTAGTGCTTCTAAGGGTAAAGATCCACCTTCTATTTTCTCTGGGAAAGGAGGTGAAAGTATCTCTCGTAAGTGCAAAAAATGTATGAAGATACATAGTTCATCAATCAATGTGGTCCTTTGAGAGGAGGTTAAATTATGTGAAGTAGTGATTATGGAATATTTATTAGTGGTAGATTGGTCCCATGGTTGAAATCTAGGGGATAAATCTCGTAGCCTTGTTTGGGTCCTTGACTAGTGGGAGCATGTGCTAGGTGACTCTCCAACCTTTTCTATCGTAATGGGTGGTTGGATGGCCTTCATATTTCGATTATAAAAGGATGTTCATAAGATCTTGTCTTGCCACTATCGATGCAATCTAACTCCATTATCGATGAAGAGGTGGACATCGCTTTTTTATTCTAAATATAAGAATTCTAAGTTGACATTGGTATAGGTTAAATTGTTGGGTCTCCTGATGAAGTACTAGTCACCGGACATCTTCAGGGAGATAGGGAATGCCTTAGGGAACTTTTATGAAGAAGATTTATCCTTTCATGAGACTAATTTGATGGCTATAGCTCGCATTTTGGTGGCAATGGATTTAAAGGAGGGCTTAGCTGATAATATTACATTAAGAAAGGGAATATGTGTATTTTATTAGGCTCTAGACTATACGGGAATCCCATTTTGGTGTATATGGTGCCATAAGTATGGTCATTTGGCTATGGAGTGCATCCTTCTAGTCTAAAAAATGTATGGGTAAAAAAGAATTAAAAATTGGTGGATAGAATGGACTGGGATCACTTGGGGGTTGAGCTATGTTATATTGATAAGGGGGGTCAAAATGAGATCATTCCACAATGAAATGATGGTGGGGTTATCTAGAAGATAAGGTGATTGAAATAATTTCATGAATTTTATGGAAGGAGAATTATGTAGGCAGAGATTGGCCCAATCTTTCCCCAAAGGGTTTTGATGTAGAAGGCACAAATGGTGTAGGGTCCTTATTGACCAAATCAGGTAAGTCTATTTGGAATCAAATTCCCCTAACTCTTCATACTAATTTTGAAAACAATATTTTGTTTGGTTCATGGCATAATGGGAATTTAGGGGAGTTAGGAGATTGGGGGGAAAGACCTTGCCTTGTCTATTTTTCTTGTCCTTAAGTAAAATCCCATTATTTTTTAATTGTGTGGCTAGAGGTGTCTCCTCCACTAAAAATTCAACTATACCTAGCTCTGAAGATTTTTTTTGTGTTTTTTGGTAAGGAGGAGGGTAGGGAAGGATCCATGAGATATTAATCGAGGATAAAAAAGAAAGAGATACCATTGGGATTTGTTGGTGGGACTGAGGGTCTCAAAGAATTAATTAGAGGTAGAAAATATTTTATGTCCCTGGTTTGGGAAAAAAGTATCAATGAGGTCAAGGTTGGTAAAATACTATCTTTGGATGGGATTCTTAGAGCAACCAATGCCCCAACAAAGGGTGAAAGATGATTTGTTTATCCTTCAATTGTTGAGGTTTGGGAAACCTTTCTTAAAAACAAGCCTTGAAGAGGATTCTGGATATTCATAATTCAAAAGTTATTTTATTACAAGAGATCATGTATGATTTGGGTGGGGAGGGGAGGATTATGAGTGAGTCTAAGAAATTATTTGAGGGTTATAAATTTATTTTCATCGATGATAAGGTTAGGTTAGATGGTTTTGTTACTGGTTGGAATAAAAAATCATTGTTATGTACTAATTGTTGGTCCTTTCATTAGGCTTAGGTACAACCCTATGAATCTCACAAGATATGGGAAAGGAGGTCATTACCCTAAACATATATGGGCCATATTCAGTCTGAGTGATATTTTGGGATAGGTTCTTTAGCTACAATCAAATTAGTCATGGTTTTAATATTGTGGTGGTGGGGATTTAACTTCTCCCTAGGTAGTTTGGAGAATTGGGGTCCATCAACATAGGTTAACCCTCTCTTAAATTATATTTTGAGAAAGTTGGGTGATGTAGGTTTATTTGATATAGATTCTACTAAGCTAAAATACATATAGGAAAAAAAAGGTGGGGGGAGAGAGGATTGCAAAAATATTGGACACAATTTTGGTTTCAGAATCATGGCTTGATGATCCTTCTAAAATTTGACCACTTTCCTATTGTACTTGACTTATCTCTAATGGGAAGAAAACACCATGCTCCATCTAAAATTAATCCAAGGTGGTTGGTGAATGAGCATTATGTTAGATGTATAAAATATCTTTGGGTTCCTTATGAGGGATCATCTAGGAAGACAACTTCCATTCAATCTGAAAATAACAAAAAAAGGTAAAGCAAGCTACCATTGCTTAGGCTCATGCTAAGTGGGTTCCTTATGAGGGATCATCTAGGAAGACAACTTCCATTCAATCTGAAAATAACAAAAAAAGGTAAAGCAAGCTACCATTGCTTAGGCTCATGCTAAGAAGGAAAAGATGAAAAATCTCTAATTGAGGAGGGAAATAAATTGGAGGAATTGTATAATAATGAAGGGGTTGGTTTCCTTTCTAAGGAAACTAGGGTTGAAGTAAATCTTCTGGAAGACAAAAAAAGGAAATTTTTATTAGAAAAGGAAGTATACCAGAGACTCAAAAGTAGGGCTCTTTGGCTTTCTTGTGGTGATGAAAATACAAAATTATTTCACCATTATGTGAATCATCAGAAGGACGTCAATACAATATGGAAGGTGGAGAGGAATGATGGGTTAGTGGCTTCTAATTTCAAGGAGATAGCTTAGCTAGGTGTGGATAATATTCTAGGTATATATAAATATGAAGGTAGGCTCACTATTGTAGAGGTGAATAAGACGTCTTATTTTTTTTCCTAGATTTATAAGTGAAGAAGAAAACACATGCTTAATGGAAGAGGTGTCCAAGGAATAACTACATATTGTTCTTCATAGATTTCAAAAGGATAAAATACTTGGCCTAGATAGATGGACAATGGATTTGTTTCTAGCATTCTTATATATTTCGGAAGAGGATCTATTGAAGGTAATATAGGAGTCAAGATCCTCTTGGAGGATTCTAGCCCCTTTCAATGCTACATTCATATCCCTTATTCCAAAATCACACAATCCTATATATTTTGAGAAATATATGCCTATCTCCTTGTGTAACTGCGTCTATTAAATTATTTCTAAGGTCATATCAATAAGAGTTAGATTTTTTCTTTCTAAGTCCATTTCCAATTAATAGTTTGGGTTTCTTGAAGGTGGGCATATTCATGAGGCAATATGGTTAGCTCGAGAGGTCTGCATTCCACATGATCCAAGAAGCTTAGGGAAATGGTGGTTAAGATTGATCTATCAAATGCATATGATCAAGTTATTTGGATTTATCTAAAGATAATGTTAATCAATTTGGACTTTCACATTCCTTTTGTGAACTAGATTATGAGTTGTGTCACCTCCATTATTGTCACCATGTTAATCAATGGTTCAACCTCATATTTCTTTTAGCTAGAGAGGAAATTAAGAGAAGTTTGTCCTTTGTCTCCTATTATCTTTCAGATTTTGTAGAAGGTTTGAGCAAGGCTTTGTTGGATGCCAAGAAATTAGGTGCTTTCAAGGTATTAAGATAGGAAGTTATTTTTATTTATTTCATCTACACTGTGTGGGTGACGTTCTAATATTTTGTGATGCGATTGGAAGAGATGTGGAAAAATTAAAAGAGATAATGGAATTATGTTTTACAACTACATGAATGTTGATAAATGCACATAAATATACCACCTCTCTTGTGGGGATATCATAAGAAGAAAAAACTTGTTTTCCTAGTCATTTCCCTACTCAACTATATATTTGGAATTTGGCCTAAAATATTTAGGCTTCAATTTAAAACCTAATTATTATGAGGTAATATATTGGAGATCACTAATTACAAAAGTGGAAAAGAGAATTAACATTTGGTGGACCCATCATTGGTTATTAAGAGGTAGTAGACTTGTCTTGGGTAACTCAGTTTTAGAGGCTATTCCTATGAATTGGATGTCCCTAGCATGGATTCCTAGAAGTGTTTTGGAGGTGATTAGAAGGATTGGTTTTAGTTTTATATGGTAAGGTTACAAGAAGAAAAGGGGGATCCCATTGCTGAGTTGGAAAAGGATAACAGTTCCAAAAGCATTGGGAGGCTATGGACTAAAAGAATTTCCTTTTTTCCAAAGCTTTAGTAGCTAAAGTTTTATGGAGACTCATTGAAGGAAAGGGCTTATGGTGTCAGATGGTAGGAAATAAGTATATTCATTTAAATTCAGTAAAGGACTGGATTTGAAGGCCTATGAAGAATATTCATAACATCTCTATAATATGGAAATCAATAGACATAACCTTCCCCTTAATAGGAAACTGACTAGTTTGGGATGTTGGGAATGGGAATAAGGGCATAGTGGGTAAGTATCGTTAGAGAGGATTTGGAAATTAAATCAAACTTCCATCTCATATGATCTGATTTTTAAGAGATAGAAGATACTACTACCTTGGTAAAATTGTAGACCAAGAAATGACCACTATATAGAGACATGAATGGAAACAAGCATATGTGTTTTGTTTTATGGGAAAGAAGACAATAATATGAGAATCCTATATCACATTGCTTGGGAACAACTTTGTTCAAATGAAAGATGAATGTTGAAACTTCATCATCTAATATGTAGAATTTTGTGTTTATTAAATATTCTTTTGGGATGAAACCATGAGCAAAGAGATAGTGGTGCCTATATTAAACCACTCTTTATCATATAAGGTAAAACATACCTTACTTTAAATTGACCTTTTATATTAATTGGTTAAAACTATAAATTCTCATTATAAAGACTAGGGTTAAAATCTGAATGGTAAAAATGATATTCATATTATGTTAATGTGCACATTGAAGTTTGTAACTCCCATGAATAAAAACAAAATCAATTACTTCCAAACATTTTTAACAAAAAAATCAATTACTTACATTCAAACATGTTAACTTGATTTATGAATTGAATTTAAACAAATGTTTTCCTTGGATGGGGTGTCATGGTTAGAATCGATGGATGCTACCACTTATAGAGCTCTGAGGTTGTAAGCACACATAAAGGGGGTGTCATAATTGTAGAACTAGGTGACATGGAGGTTGGGAAGGTAGTTAAACTGTGGGAAGGGTAATGTAGTTATCATTGTAGTAAGTGTACCACCATTACAATTATTCTTCATTCTTCATGATTGGAGGCAAGATGAAGAGTGAGGTTTAGTGTATGAAACATTGTGTATGGAAAATTTCACAAATCTTTGGACTATTTTGGAAGCTTTCTTTGATGCGGAGTGTTGGTGGTCTATTGAAATATCCCTTTTGGTAGCTCAAACACCATGCATTGGAATAGAACCTGAGGTTACGGGGTTGATGCAAAGGGGAAAGAGAAGGGTCGTGTAACATCCCTACTATAATCCTGATTTTAATTATTCATAATGTAGATATGAATATGGCTATGGCTAAGCGATGTAATATGTGAATTATGTTTTTGTTTTTAATAAATATAATGTGACACCAACTGCTGGGAATATGGACAGAGATAGGGGTTGATTTATCCACAAGAAGGGGAATGTATAAAAACTTATAGGAGTGTCCAAGAGGAACCCAAGGAGGAAATTAATTATGGGTATTAGTTCAACCCAATTTTTTGAATTTTATTACCATTGGGGATACCTTCTACTTTTTTGTTTGAGTGTATGAGAGTCCAATCATTAATTAACTGTCAGGGTTGGGTGTATAAGTGACATCCATAGTTATTGGATGCATGGGGATGCATTACAATCCACATTGGGTAGAGTGAGAAGTCAACCATCTTGGGAAAATAGAGGACATTTATATTGAGGAGAATAGACAATTTTCACATGGAGTGTTGGGAATGAACAAAAAGGGAGAACAAGAAAAGAGAGCAATGGAGCTAAAATAAGAAGTTTGGGTGAATTTTGGAGCATGTTGGAGCATTTTTGGAAGGTAATGGAGTTGGAAATTGAATATTCATGCTGTCAGGCATGAAGAGTGAACTCTTGGGCGAGTTGCATTGTGATAGAAAGTGTTTTTGTTGTTTTTGCTGGTAATTTTTCTGGAAGCAAGTTCCCTTGAGTTCCCATTTGAGACATTCATGGTTGCCCATTCCAGAGAGACCCTGATAAATGAATGGGATGCCCAAGGCACTAAGAGAAGTGAAGGGATACATTCCTTGGGTTGGTAAATTCAAGAGGAAGAGAGTTGGAGGAAATTCATGTTAGTTGTAGGAGAATACCAGTGGGTTGTGGATTTAGTGTTGTGAGTGGACTGTGAGAGGCACCCTTCTCTTGTGGATTCCTAGCACTAGATAGGGGGTGAATTATTGTTGATATTTGGAACAACATATCTATGGTTGGGTGGAACATCCTCCCCAAGCAACTGGTTGCACAAATGTTTTAAAAGATAAGTGTATAATTATTTTATGAGTTTCTCTTATGAGTTTTATGGTTGTGTTTTACCCTGTATATGAGAATGGTATTTATGTGTTATTGTAGATGATTTTATGGTTGCATTATGTTATTTTATAATTCTATAGACACATTTATTTATGGGTGTCAAATGTTAGTTAAAAATGTGTTCAATTTGTAGCTGGTAAGCTACAAGAATTAATTAGCAAAATAAATTTTCAAATTTATGTGTTTTTTTGCAGGTAATGTTTTGATTAAGTTGGGGTACGTTACAGAATGGTATCATAGCGATAGGTTAAAAAATTGATCTTGTATGGGCCAGAATCAACATGCAGAAGTTAAAATAACAAAGTTAAAACTCAAATTGTAGGGTGGTTGTCATATTTTCCTAGGCAAAAGAATGAGGAGATTGCTTGTATTTTTGGTGAATTTGAGTTTAGGGGTTAAAATCCCTAATTTTAATCTCTAAATATGCATGTTTTGGGCTTGTAATTGGTCGAATTTAGGAAATTATAGTGTAGCCATGAAGAATTGGGAGAAACTGGGAAAAAACCCCAATTTCTACAACGAAATTGGTTGAGAATTCGACATAAGAGTGTCAAAGTTTGGATGAAGTGGTAAATTCGATATGCACTAGGCCTAACTTGGCCATTAGCAAGCTTAATTTTGGGTTCCATGGAAGTCCTGGTAAAAATTTCAAAATTATGCAATTTGGGAAATTTTGGGTATTTTATTATACATGAAGTGGAGGTCATGTGGCGGTGATGTGTAGAGGTGATGTGGACTGCCACGGTGGCAGTTGATAGCACTATGACAATTGATGTGGGAGTCACATGAGGTGGTGGTATGGCCAAACCATAAACCATTGTCACATGGGTAGAGGGCGGTTTTGGCCTAAGGCCTTGTACCATGCGACACCATTAGGATTATGCCATGTAGCACAAGGAAAAATATTTTATCTCCCCAAAAGGATGTTAATGTTCGTGCATGATCGATATGTGACATGGCCTTTCAGTCATTGATGTCACATGATCTTCGTTGTTGAATCTGAGAGACATGCAAATTCGTGCATGCCAAGGTAAAGGTATGGGATGAGACCTGCCCATCCACGTAACCAATGAAGAGGCATCACATGGAGTCTGTCAGTCAGGGTGGGACCCTTTTCCCATCTGGGGTCATATGTGTGCCATTTGGGTAGGTGGGGACCATAAAATATTCATATTTTTTTAATTCTTAAGGTTAGCGTAAGAGAAAGAGGAGAAAGAGATAGAGAAGGATGGCGAGGCAGGATATGAGGGTGACATGGAATCATGTCAAGGTGCCACATGGACCCAGACTACCACTTCAACTGCCAAGACATCAAGGATGCCACATAGGAAAAACTGTTCCATAGTGTCAAAAAAAAAAAACTAAGTCTAGAGCCAAAATCTTATTTTTGGCCATAATTGGGAAAAAACAACGAACTTTGGAGCCAAAATCTTATTTTGGCCATAACTAGAGCATAATAACTCAAAATGAGATGAAACTTTTGGGTTTTTTCCGCAATAAGGAGGGATAAAAATGTTTCAAAGAGGGCAATTGCCCATTTCTGCTTGGATTGTCATAAAATGCAAATTAGTGGTTTTTAAAGATTTGGGTCCAGGTCATTGGTAGAGGTCCAAATTTAGCTAAAATTCCTGGAGAGAGTCTAGAAAGAAAGCATGTAAATAACCTAGGAAGGCATTTTGTGTACTCACCAAGGAAAAAATAAAATTGGTTTAGTGAATTTTTTCCAGAAGTACATTATTTGGAAACTAGTCTGTTTGGCTAAAAATTAAGTTCGGGAAAATGGGTGAGAAAGGACAAAGTTGTCATTTCCAGATTGTTGTAGTTTTTTACCAGAGCATAAAGGACAAAGTTGTCATTTCCAGATTGTTGTAGTTTTTTACCAGAGCATCAGAATGACAATATGATAGTTCTTACGAGTTCCCTATCATAATTATTATTTATGTCTCATACAAAATTTTCCCTATTGCCTAACATATTTACTTCTACAAGTGGAAGAAGTTGGTGTCTAAGAATATTTGTACCAAAATGAAAATTGTATAAAAGGGGCAAACTAGCAATATTAAGACATCCATAAAAATTTTCTCATAACTCATAATTGGGTAAGAAAGTAGTCGTTGGAAATATATTCTAGAGGAGAATCTATATATCAACCCAGAAAATTGATTTGGGTGACATAAGTTATATTCAATGCAAAGGAAGATGATTGGTCGCATTAAAGAGAAAAGAATTTGTGTTCTTTTCCAAAAATGTGTATGTATATATTTTTGTCTTACAAAAATTAATTTGCATGCATATTTTATTGTATAATTTATAGGTACAGGAAGGAATTTTGGTTTCTATATGAGAACCATATCCATGGAAGATGCCCAAGTGTCCTACAACCATGGAGAGGAATTTAGAAGGCTACATGTCAACATGGGAAATGCTGAGACGAAATCTAATGGAAGAAAAGAGAGGGAGGAGCCTGTAACTATGAGAAGCATGTAGAGAGAAGTGCAGAGTTATAGGGTATATAATGAGAATATTATGAAGGCTCAAGAATAGATACTTCAAATCTTGAACATGTTGTAGAAGCAAGCCAATAAAGACTCTGGCACAAAGCAAGTAGCTAGTGCTAGACAAGTGACATCATCCAGATCCCATAGTAGAAAGGATGAACATGGGAATGGCAGGAAGTCAAGGAGCATGAGTAGGCACCATCATTCCCCAGAGAAATACACTAGGAGAGCTCATGTAAGTTTAGTTCCAGAAAGCATCCCAAGTGTGTCCCTTGTGAGGAAACAAAGGAAAAAGCCCGAGGGAGACATATTGCAAGGTGAACTTAGGAAAATAAATCCACCTACTTTCAATGGTGAGCATAGGAAGGGAGAAGAGGCTGATGCTTGGTTGTTGGAAATGAATAAATCTTTCCAATTGCATGATTATCCCTCCATGGTAGAAACAAGAATCACAACCTACCATTTGCAAGGAAAGGAAACCACGTAATGGGATAAACTTAACCAAGAAAAACACTTTGATAAGAGGAAGGTCTCATGGAGGAAGTTCAAAGGATATTTCTAAGAGAAATATTTTTCATAGCATTACTATGAAATAAAGATGAAATGTTTCTTTGAACTCAAGTTGGGAAGCATGACCATGGATGAGTATAAGAAGAGGTTCTTTGAGTTGTTGAAGTATGTGGACTTCATAAAGGATGAAAAGGAAAAAATACAAAGGTTTTTAAGTGGGTTACCCTCTTTCTACATTGACAAGATACGATATAATAACCCCAATACTTTGGAGGAGACCATAAGGAGAGCAAGGCATCTTTATGAGAAAAGCATAGGGAGGCCAGTCTTCCAAAATACTTGGAATGACAAGATAAAGGGTAAGAAGGAACAAAGGAAAAAAGGATTTATGCCACCATTTTTCAAGAACAACTTCTAAGAAAATCAAAAAGGAAAATCAACCCAAAATGAGTAGAGGAAAATAGATTGTGTTGGGAAAATACCAAGGAAGAAGCATGCACAATGTTGGGGATGTGAGGGGAATCACTTATATAGGGACCACCCTCACAAAGGTGACAGAATGAGGATTTCTCACAACATTCAAGAGGCTGAAACAATTGAATACATGGAAGGAATCATGCCAATAATTTATGCAGCCTTGGACAACAAGCAAGTAGAGTATCAATCCCCCATGATTGAAGTGGAAGCTAATATTGATAACCATCCCATAGAAATTTTAATTGATTCTGGAGCTAGCCATA
>CBVK0103490643.1:0-16795 GCA_900067695.1 Picea abies | reverse complement strand
TCTGGACATCAAATTCAAAGGTTAAGAACAGATAATGGAGGTGAATATGTGAACAATAATTTTACAAGTTACTACACTACACAGGGAATCCAAATGCAACACATTGTTCCATATACACCACAAAAAAATGGTGTTGCTAAAATAAAGAACCACACATTAAAAGAAATGGCTAATTGTATAATCCAATCTAAGGGATTAAGTCTAAAGTATTGGGTGGAAGCCATCAAATGTGCAAATTACATAGTAAATCACACTCCCACAAAGTCTCTTAAAAATATAACACCGGAAGAAGCTTGGACTAAAATTAAACTAGATGTAAGTCATTTCCGTGTATTTGGAAGTGTAGAATGGGCTCACATTCTTGATGAGAAAAGGAAAGCATTGTAGCCTAAAAGTGAGAAGTGTATATTTGTTGGTTATTCTGAATATGTCAAAGGTTATAGACATATTCAAACACATTGTAATGAAATTACTATTGGAAGTGATGTTAAATTTGATGAAAATCTCTTGTCCTGTGATCCTAATTCAACGTTTGAGCCTTCTTTGGCCTGCAAGCCTAATTCGATGGTTGTGCCTTCTTCGGCCTGCGAGCCATATTCGACATTTGTGCCTTCTTATGTTATGGTTTCTTCTTCAAATGATGACAGCAGGGATGACAATCCACCTCTGCCTTCTCACCTTCCTCCAGATGATTCCTTTGAACCTGAGCCAACACCAACTCCACCACTTCCTTGTTGGGTCCATTCAACACGAGAAGCATCTGGTGATCTTATCGGTGACCCTTCATATCAACATCAGACACGTTCACGGTTCCAACAAGCCTCTTCTCTTTTGGCTCAAGTTTCAGAAACTCATGAGGCAGAGACATTTGTAGAAGCTTCAGGTCATCCAGATTGGGATACAACAATGAATGAAGAGTATTGTTCTTTAATGGAAAGGGATACTTGGGATCTTGTACCTCTTCCAAAAGGAAGAAAACTTGTCATATGTAAATGGGTCTATAGAACTAAGTATGCATCAGATGGAAGTGTTGAAAGACACAAGGCTTGATTAGTTGCCAAAGGATTTTCCCAAGTTGAAGGAATTGACTATAATGAAACCTTTTCCCCTGTAACCAAAATAAATTCCATCCACCTTGCTCTTTCCCTTGCTACCTCACATAAATGGGAGGTCCATCAGATTGATGTTAAATCCGCCTTCTTGCACTAAGATTTGAAAGAAGAAATATACATGGAACAACCACATGGTTATGTATAGAATGACTCTAGCCTTGTTTGTCTCCTTAAGAAATCTCTTTATGGTCTCAAGCAAGCTCCCCAAGCTTGGTATGCCAAAATGGACAACTTTCTTATTGCCACTGGATTCTCTAGATGCCATTCTGATCCTAATGTCTATACCAAGAAAGTATAAATCCATCTCATAATCTATTTCCTTTATGTTGATGACCTTATCCTTACTAGTAGTGACTCAAAACTTTTATTACTAGTAGTGACTCAAAACTTTTAAACCATGTGAAAACCAGCCTTAACAAGAAATTTGAAATGAGAGACTTAGGTTTTTTGCACTATTTCCTTGGCCTCCAATTTTTGCAAACCAATGAAGGAATTTTTCTTTCCCAATCTAAGTATGCCTGTGACCTTCTTCATCTATTTCACATGGACGATTGTAAACCAACCCCTTCTCCCTTCTAGTTTGGATTCAAGCTTAATACCACCTGTATTTCTCACGAAGTTGATGCCACCCTGTACCGTCAATTAGTTGGTAGCCTCTTATACTTGATTCATACTCGTCCTGGTCTTTCCTTTGATGTTGGTCTTGTTGCCCGCTATATGCAAACACCCCATGAAAGCCATTAGAAAGAAACTAAAATGATACTTCGATATGTCTACGATACAATTCAGTTTGGGATACATTATAGTTCAAGGGGGACTCCTTTATTGGTTGGTTTTACCGATTCAGATTGGGTCAGCGACCCTGGTGATCGGAAGTCTACTGCAGGTTATATTCTCATCCTTGGTTTAGGACCTGTCACTTGGGCCTGTAAGAAACAACAGGCTATTGAACTTTCTTTAGTAGAAACATAGTACCGAGCAATGGTAAATGCAATTCAGAAAGCCTTGTGGCTTCGACATATCCTTTTAGAGTTTGGATTCCAGCAGCAACATCTGACCAACCGTTGGTGCGACAATCAGAGTGTCATCAAGCTCGCCAAAGACCTAGTTCAACCTCAGAGTAGAAAACACATCGAGCTACACATGCCCTTCATCAGAAATCTCATTCATGATCAAGTTATTGAAGTGCTCTTTTTCCTTACAGAAGATCAAGATGTAGACATTTTCACAAATTCTCTTACAGAAGTGAAGTTTTCCAAACTTCAATCTATGTTAGGAGTTTAGGAAGTTTTCATTAAGGGGGGATAGGATTTAATGCCTCCTTCCTTCTCCTATTGTGTCACCATTGTAAATCCTTCAATCATATCCCAATTTGTTCTTAAGGGTGGATGTTAGGATATTTAGACACTTAGGAGTTAGTTAAGATCTACTTGGTCTAATCTGTCATTAGGTAAAAGTGTGTTTCTTTAGTATGCATTAGTATGGATTTGTAGTTAGGAAATCTGATGGTCATGATATGTTCTCGACATAGAGTGATCCGACGATTCATACTCTCATCGATATTAATGGCCATTGATTCATGGCTTAACACCCAATTGGTCCATGATCTATATTTAAAGAGCATGGAAGGTCATTTTTCGATGATCGATTGTGAGAAACTCTCTTGTAAAGTCTCTCTATAATATTTTCTTTGCATTAATAAACTACTCCAAGTGGTCGTGTTGGCCGGGGCCGTGGATGTTTCCCCTTAGGGGTTTTACCACATGAAAACATCGGTGTGTTGATCTTTGATCTGGTTATGAGAGTGCTTATTGAAGGTGTTCTTCCTCTGTTGGAATACATTTGTTGTTGAACACCTATGTAAGGTATGTTTTCATCGAAAAAAGAGGGAAAATGCATGTGGAAGTGTAATTGAAGGTTCATTAGGAACCTGTGAGTTGATTTGACTCCTGAAGTGAATGATCCTAGACCGGGAGGTCATGCAGACCCTAGGGATTGGGTGGGGATTTGCTTCAAGTGGTATCGTGTAACACACTCGACTCCTTAAAAGCTCTTTTAAGGGGTGGGACATCCAAATTTCATTTTTCCTTAACTACCTCCTCTTGAATTGTCTATCCGAGAGGATTCATCCTCTTCCTCTTACTCGTAGCTTTCTAACGACTACTACCAAACTCTATATAGAACTTTGGTTTATATCTTACGGCTCCCTGAAATTCTTCGGGTGTTCATTTGTTGAGGGCCACATGTCGCCCATGTGGATTCATTTTGTTCATACCATCTCTAGGGTCCTTCTCTTCGTAGGAAAGTTCCATCCATCACCCAATATAAGTTCTGGCTTAACCCTTGTCTAATACACAGGCTAGCAGGGAATTCAACACTTCATAAATTCATCACTTCGACGTTGAACGCCTCTTTACTATCTATGCACAAGATCTCTTGAATTATAGAAGTCCTGGGAGGTTTCCATGTGGTTCTGGCCTTCAATATTTTGGTCTCTCTTTCGTACTACACCCCAAATCCTCCAAATTCCAAAGTCCCTGACACTCGGAGTTCTATTCACTTTACCAACCACCTTGTCTAGGCGGCTCATACTAGGGATTGACACGTGTAAGGGTTAGGGGAGACACAAGTCACGTTTCAATGGGTCTATAAGGTATGTGATACACATGAATCTGAGTGACACGTGGCATGTCAAACTTGGGTCCATGTCACCCTAGGTGAAGTCACTACACTACATCACTCTGGACTGACTTTCCTTCATGCCCTTTGATCTCGCACCCAAGGTTGGTCCACATACCCCTTGGATCAACGATCTCCACTACTTCGTAACTTCAACATTCAGGGGTTTCATGCTATAAAATTCTCCTTTACTTCGTAACTTTGGCGTTCGGGGAGTTTGATGCTATAGCATCTCCATTCTCCCAAAGTGGTTAACACTAGGCTAACCTCAATATAGATCTAATGGTCCAAGGGTATCCACGTAACCTTAGAGATCTACGGCTCATGACTTTTGTTCCAGGGTCTCTTGGGTCCCATTTTTGGGCCACTCCTGAAGGGACATCTATTGTCCCAAAACAATCTAGTAAGTATACATGGCAACTGCCTCAGGTCACTGCCATCCCCTTCCCATGCCATGGGGTCTCCACACCTAGAAACATTATCACTTGATGCATGGGTCCCTACGTTCTCTTTTACTTGATACATGCATCCCCTTGATTGAGAGGTCAAGAGGGATCCCAACAGATCCTCACATCCACGGTCCTTATTACTTCACGAATTCGGCCTTCAGGAGCTTTGACGTTACAACATCCCTGTTCTCCTGAAGAGGTCAACGTCAGGATGACTTCATCGTAGATTCGACAACTAGAAGAGAGCCCGAAGGATTCCCAGATCAATAGTTCTGGTCGCTCCGCGACTCCAGTCTTCGGGGTTTTGGCTTCATTGCCACTCCATTTTCCTAAAGCGGGACTTCGTCGAAGTACCATGTGCGGGTCTCTCCTCCTAAATGATTGGACGATAAGTGGGGCTTCAAACGATCTCCCCAAATATATGGATCTCCTTTACTTTGTAACTTCGACATTCGGGGAGTTTGATGCTATAGCATCTTCATTCCCCTGAAGTGGAACTTCACCAAAGTTATCTCAGTGTAGATCCAATGGCTGAGGGGACCCCCAAACATTCTTGATCGGAGGTTCATGCTACTTTGCCATTGGTAGTTGGATCCCAGTTTAGATGGTAAGATAGGTTCACCTAACCACTAGGGAAACCATCCATTGTCGGTCAACTTGTTGGTAACCGAATCTCTCGGTTACCTTCGACCAATTTAAGGCTAGTAAGGTCAGTAGTACTCCGAAGTCCTGGACTTCCGGAGCTCCAAAGTCAGGAGGACTTAGCTCTCTTAGGCTTAGCCTAAGGTTCCTAGGTGTTGGTGATATGGGTCCTCCTAAATGGATCTCGTTCGGTCATCTTCCCAACGAAAATATCTCCCCTTTCAAGGCTAGAACCTTGTTATCCTTCTTGAGATTTATTAGGAAATGGTTAAGGACCTGGGCATGAAATATCAGTCGCACAACAAGGAGTCTAAAAGAGATATCCTCTTTAGACAAACAGTGTCATATTAACAAGATATCTCCTATCTCGACTGTCCTATATGCTTAAGTCCCAAGATGCCTCAAGGGCTAAGATGGGGCATACAAACTATCAATCAGAAGCATAAGTTCACAAGGAGATAAATGCATACACATATCATGACCATTCCACATAGAAACCATATACAGATAAATATATAAACCCATGAATTCATCTATTAATTCAGTTCAATACACAAGTTATGAAAACACTTATCAAAACCTGAAGGCATGATGTGACAGCTGAAAGGGGTTCTCATTTCTACCCAACCATAGGCCCAGTCACTCCTAACGGATTTACCACTGGCCACCTCCGAGCTAGGCCACGATGCTTTGAGATTGAATCTTTTATTCTGACTCAATGAAAGTTAGGTATGAAGGTTACTCTCCTTCTCTTGTCTCGGTAATAGATAGGTACGAATGTTACTCTCCTTCTTCTGCAATCAGAACATGCTCTTTTCCAGTTCTTCCACAAACCTGAGATTAGTCTCTCGTCTCTGCACTCTTCACAGGTATTTCTCTTCCCATTACGCCTTCCTTTCTTGCCTCTCTCAACAATATTGTGTGTAGCCTGAATTCCTAGTCTATGGTCAGGTCTGAAAGACTTACAGATGGGTGCCCTGCCCCATCCCCTCATCAATTATTGAGGAGGTCTTCCCACCTACCAGCCTGACTGTAATTCATTCCTGGGTTAGAGAACTATTCTGGTCCCAAGCAATTAAATCCAGCAGAATATTGATATGGTGGAGGTTAACACAACCATTCCCTGTCCCCTCCACCGTCTCTTTCATAGCATCTGTCATCTCCCTTGGAAAAACCCCCTTTCAATAGTTATGCAACACTTATCCATTTTCTATTAATAACAGAAAATACATTCATCGAAATTTTATTTTATACAAAGGTTCATAATATCAAACATCCACACATATTGAGTTTTCCATAGTCTCTTGGCCAATATAGTCATATTTACAAACTGGGGAAAACAAGGTGTTACATATCCGAGCTTGAATTTAACTCTGTCAGGAAAAGAAAATCCAAAATCATGCTACCCAGGAGGCACAAAGATAGAGAAGTGGAAAATGCAGCCATGGGAGAAGAAATGAGACAAATCCGTGCAATATTAGATGCCATGGAGGAAGCACAGATAAGATCACCTAAATCTAGTGACATCGGTGAATATGAGAGTGAAGAAGTTCAAACGAAAGAAGCAGTTGGAGAACAAGATGCAGAAGAACGATTGTTGAGAGTCATTGTTAAAATGGGAGCGAGAGGAAAAATAGAGGTCCCAATGTATGAAGGAAATTTAGATGTTGAAGAGTTGCTTGACTGGATAAGTTCTTTGGAAAAGTAATTTGATTATGAGGAGATTGATGAGGAGAAGAAAGTGAATCACGTTGTGACCATATTGAAGGGACATGCAGCACTATGGTGGGACGAATTGTAGGCTAATAGAATATGTAAAGGTAAGTCCAAAATTAAGAGTTGGGACATAATGGTAGCACAATTAAAAGCTAAATTCATACCCAAAGACTATGAGATAATTTTTTTTAGGAAGTTGCAGAACCTAAGATAGAAGGTATTGTCAGTGAAGGAGTACACTAAATAATTTTACAGGTTGAACATGAGAATAGGGCATTGAGAGAACAACGAAGAAAAAACTGCCAGGTATATAAATGGCCTGAGATATGAGATTCAAGATGAAATCAACATAATGAAAATGAGGATTGTAGAAGATTCTTATCAGGTGGCACTGAAAGCAGAGGAAAAACTGGCCAGAAAGAAAAGCCAACGATATAGGGGAAATACTCCAAATATAGGAAGCGAAATTTCCCGAGAGAAGTCCAAGAAACCCAAGCCTACGGCTGGGAAGTATCACATTCAAACATAAAAGGGAGGAATTTCCTAAGGGGGACAATATGGTGGAAGAAACGCTTTTCCTCGAGGAAGAAGAAGATGCAAAGAAGGAGAAGTGAAATTTTATGCATGTGTAAAGACATGGCATATGTCTTGGGAATGTCCTGAGAAGAAGAAATATGGAGGTGGAGAAGCTTACATTTCCGAAGCACGGAAGAGGAATGTGGAAGAAGAAACAACAGAAGAAGGGAAATCACTTATGATGAGGAAGGTTCTCATAAAACCAAAGAAAGAGTCAAATGATCCAATCCAGAGAAATAGTTTGTTCGGGACTGCTTGCAAGACCAAGGATAGAGCATTCAAAGTTATTATAGAAAGTGGGAGCATGGATAATATGGTATCCAAAGAAATGGTGGAAAATTTGGAAATGGAGACAACTACACACCCAAACCCTTACAAGGTATCGTGGCTACATAAGGGACACCAAGCCATGGTAAGTCGACAATGCAATGTTGAGTTTAAGATAGGAGGTTATAAAGATAATATTCTATGTGATGTCATACCTATGGATGTTTTTCATTTTGTGTTGGGAAGACCGTGGCAATATGACAAAAATGTCATACACGATGGAAGGAAAAATACTTACACCCTTGAGAAGAATGGTTGTAAGCATATGTTACTGCCAATGGAAGATAAAGGAGTGAAGGAAGAGAATAGTCCTAGCATACTTCTCATGACTGGGAAGGAAATATTGAATGAAGTCAAGAAGAAACAAGAGATGCAGTTTGTTGTGGTAAGAAATCCCAGAGTCATCCTTATGAGCACTTCTGTGGATGATCTGCCTGTGGAGATTCAGGAATTGTTGAATAATTCTTTTGATATCATGGTGGACGAGTTACCTCTCTCTTTACCACCCATTAGGAGTATTGATCACCACATTGACCTTATTCCAGGAGCGAGTTTTCCAAATAAAGAAGCATACATGCTGACACCTCAAGAGAACGAAGAGGTCAATAATCAAGTCCAAGAGTTGTTGGATAAAGGTTTAATCAAGAAAAGTTTAAGTCCATGTGCAGTACCAACTGTTTTAAGTCCAAAGAAAGAAGGAAGATGGAGAATGTGCATAGATTATAGAACCATCAATAAGATCACCATCAAGTATAGATTCCCTTCACCCATAATGGATGATTTGATGGATTTCTTTAGTGGAGAAAATTATTTTTCCAAGATAGACATGAAGAGTGGCTATCATCAGATAAGAATGAGAGAGGGAGATGAATGGAATACAACATTCAAAATGAATGAAGGATTGTATGAGTGGCTTTTTATGCGATTTGGATTAACAAATGCCCTGAGCAAATTCATGATATTGATGAATGAGGTGCTCAAGGACTTCATTGGTAATTTTGTAATTGTGTATTTGGATGATATTTTAGTTTTCAGTAAAACTAAAGGACAACATTTGAGACACTTGAAACTGGTGTTGAAAAGGTTTTAGCATGAGAAGCTCCTGATAAATCTAAAGAAATGTTGTTTCATGAAGACATAAATTATATACTTGGGTTTTGTGATCTCTTCAAATGAGTTGAAGATGGATCCAGAGAAGGCGAGGGAAATCAAAGAATGGCCTTCTCCAAGAAGCATGTTTGAGGTAATAAGTTTTCATGGGTTAGGAATTTTTTATAGGAAATTCATCAGGAATTTCAGTAGCATTTGTGCACCCATACTGGACACCATAAAGAAAAAGCATTGATATTTTAATTCGACAGCCGAAGCTGAAAATGGCTTCAAAGTATTAAAAGAGAAGATCACAGATCAATCGATTCTAATTCTGTCAGATTTCAAGAAGACATTTTAGGTGAGATGTGATGCAAGTGGAGTAGCCAATGGTGCAGTCTTGAACCAAGACAATAATCATGTTGCTTATTTCAGTGAGAAGTTGAATGACACTAAGAGGAAGTATTATGTGTATGACTAGGAGTTTTATGTTGTAATACAAGCTTAGAAAAAATGGAGGCATTACCTTATTCGGAAGGAGTTTGTCTTGTACAGTGACAATCATTCTTTATAGTTCATAACCAGGTAGGAGAAATTAAATCAAAGACATGCTAAATGGGTACAATTCATGCAAAAATTTACTTTTGTTATTAAGAAAATTAGTGGTAGCACAAACAAAGTTGTCGATGCCTTGAGCAGGAGATTTCTGATTATGCATGAATTTCAAGTGGAGACCTTAGGGTTTGAACACCTTAAGGGGATGTATCATGAAGATCCATATTTTAAGGAGGCTTATGAAGCATGTGAAAACCCTTTTCTAAGGGAAATAAGTCATTGGATGGAGTATTTGATCCAAGATGTTTTGTTGTTCAAAGGGATCCAATTATGTATTCTGAAATGCTCAATGGGAGACAACCTATTGAAAGAAAAGAACAATGGAGGATTGTCTAGACATTTCGGTCATGATAAGAATTATGTACAAATAAGTTCTTCATACCATTGGATAGGTATAAGGTCCGATGTGAATAACTTCATGGACAAATGTAGATTCTTACAGTATGCCAAAGGAAAACAGCATAACATTGGTCTGTATCATCCATTTCCTATTCCAGATAGGTCATGGGATGCCATAAGCATGGATTTTGTGTTGGGATTGCCAAGAACTCAGAGGGGGAATTATTCCATATTTGTAGTGATTGCACACTTCGTACCATGCCAGAAAACTAATGATGCTACTCACATAGATAATTTATTTTTCAAGGAGATTGTGAAACCACATGGGTTGTCCAGAAGTATAGTCTCAGACACAGATACCAAATTCGTGGGACACTTTTGGAGAAATATGTGGAAGAAGACGAGGACAAAATTTTCCTTCAGTTCAACATATCACCCTCAAACAAAAGGACAGACTTAGGTGGTAAATAAAATCTTAGGAAATTTGTTGACGATTTTGGTCACTGAACATCACAATCAGTGGGATCAAATTCTACCCGAAGCAGAGTTTTCTTATAATGATTCATTGAACAAAAGTATTGGAAAGAGTCCATTTAAGATAGTGTATGGGATGCATTCGAGAGGAATTTTAGAGTTAATAAATTTGGGACATGATGATTTCCAAAGTGTAGGAGCAAAATACTTTGCTGCAGTGATGCAAAAGATTCATGATCAGATAAAGGGACAACTACAAGATAGCAGCCAGAAGTACAAGAGCCAAATTGATCAAAAAAGAAGAGAGGTTTATTTCGAGGTTGGAGATAAAGTGTTAGCACACCTGAGGAAGGAAAGGTTACCAAGGGGAGCATATAATAAGTTAAAGATGAAGAAGATAGGACCATGTAGAATCCTCAGAAAATTTGCTACGAACGCGTATGAGATTGAACTGCCAGAAGATGTTGGAATATCACCAATATTCAATATAGTAGACCCGTACCCTTACAAGGTGAATGATACAAAAGAGATAAAAGATCAGAAGGAGATCCAATGGGAAAAGAAAATGCCCACAACAGAAAATCCAGAAATGGTGAAAATTGTAGATCAAAGAATTGGCAAGAAGACTAGGAGAAATATTTATTTTGAGTACCCGTTGAAGTGGAAAAATCACCCAACAGAGGATGTTAGTTGGGTAATTGAACCTGACATTCAGAAACATGGAAAGACAGTGTAGGATCTCATGGATAGGATTCCATGAATCTTTTTTCCAGAGCATTATGATGCAAGAGAATTTTCATCAGTCAAGAGAGGCTGAATGGAGGACAACTCAACGCCCAACACACACATTTAAAACTATTTGAATTCCAAGGAGAGTGCATCATTTTGATATTTTGAAAAACATTATAATTAAAACCCTTTAATACTTGGAGGCTTGATCCATTGTATAAAATCGCAAAGAGATTGTAATCATCTTAATTACCTGAAGGATTGTACATATTTTGTGCATCATCTCTTATCTAGTTTGTAAATGCTCATTCATTGTAATAAGCGTTAGTGGAAAATCTTTTAATTATGATAGGATAACACTTAGATAATCTGGAGGGAAGGCTCGAGAAGACGATCCATGTATAAATATATGTGTTTTACGCCCAAATGAGGTTGTTGAGGTTATTATAACTACTGCTAAGAATTTTTGAGATAGTTGCTGGAGAGAGTTGTTATTGCTGAAACCAATTTGTTGTTGTTGAGGCTTATATGAACTTATGTACATATTATTCTGAATGAATATAATAGAGATTCTTGATTCCAAATGTATGGCATTTTTTATTTGTAAGTTTATTGTGTATATGTGGATGTTTCTTGTTTTCTGTGTTTCATATGTTCAAGTATGCACTTCATGATTAAATGTGGGTGCCTCTAATGTTCCAAAAGTTTCAATTGTTTCTCTTCTGATAGCTCTGGTGCAACGAGTGAATAGTGCTGACAAGGTGTGCGAAGGCCTATTCAAGTATGACTCGAGAGTTCAGAAGATGTAATGTGAAACGTTGTAGAGGTGGGTGCAAGGATTGCATAGATTTTCTAGTGGATTATAGAAGTTTGAAGAAGACCCATGCAAAGCGTGCATCGGGCAAATACTTAGCCAAAGTGTTGAGAATATAGAGTATGGATAAACGCAAGGAGTTCTTGGAAGGTTCTCAAAACCTTCATAGTCTCAAGGTGAACAAATGCAAGAAGTTTGCAGGAGCGACTTTGAAATTTTTAAGTCAGAAGTATCAAAATTTCAGAGGAGTGCAATAGGAGGCGCCCAAGGTTTGAGTCACCTCTTCTGGTCAAGATGTGGAAGGCCAAGGACCATAATATTCAAGGAGGAGAGATTTTGGTTGAGGATTGAAGGTTGAATGGTCAAGACCCAACCGGGAGAAGGTGGGATCCATTGTGACCATTAGATCTGGGAAAGTAGCACGGGAATTACCCCTTGAAGTCCTTCGGACTTCATCAGTTCGACAAATTTCATTCGACGAGAGCATAGGAGTCGGAACCCCTAGAGTTATGAAGTCACGAAACTCATCCCAACTATTTATTAGGAGGGGGACACGTGGAGGGAGGAGAGGCCCTCTGATACTTCAACATTCAGGAGATACAAGGGTTTACGTTGTGTGAATGCCTGAACCCCTGAAGCCTAAATCACACCAGAACCATCCATCTGTCGGAGCATGAGATCCGTCGATTTGATACTTGTGTGTATTCACTGGTTCTTCACTCCAAGATATTTATGGAGATGTGCGTTGAAAATTCCTAAAGTCCCAAAGCCTGAACAAGATCTGGACCATTGGTGGTCGAGGACACTGAACGCCAAACTACAACTTCGTTAATTCAGATTTCGGGAGAAGAGGAGTAAAGTGTTGTAGAAACACCTGAACACCTAAAGTTTAGAGAGGATCCTAACTGCCCATCCTAGAGGACATGTGTACCATCAGAGATTTAGTTCATCACTTTAGAGTTCAGCACTCCGTAGGATTTGTAGTGTGGTGCATCGAAAAGGGCTGAAGCCTAAAGTGTGAAGTGCGCACGTGGACCATTGATATGGTGGAGGAGTGCCAACCATCCGATTTGTCTTATTCATAGTTTGACATTTTGGTGGACTTGAGTGTTAGAGCAGGTAAAGATCCCTGAAGCTTGAATTTCCAAAGGAACCCAAAGCTGTATATCTCAAAGTGTCACAGGAGTCATTGATCGGTTCGCCTATGTCCGACAGTTCGTAATTCAATGTTCGGGAGAACTGTAGTGTTCTATTGTTAGAAGTCCTGAAGCCCATGGATCTGAAGCTCCGAAGTCCCAAAGAATTTGTAGGTAAAAAGCTAAGCTCACGGTTTCAATCCCAGGGTCATGTGGATTTCGTCGTTGACCTGTCAAGGCCCTCTGTGAGGTATTTTTGCACCAAAAAAGAGGGAAAAGCCCTGTGGATGTGTAATTGAAGGTTCAGAAGGAGCCTGTGAGTCGATTTGACTCTCTAATTGAATGATCCTAGATTAGGAGGTCATGCAGACCCCAAAGTGGGTGGGGGTTTGCATCATTTTGACATCAAGCACATCAAAAGCAAAGAAAATGAAGTGGCTAATGCACTAAGTAGGAGGGTGCATGAAATGCATGTTATAGCCATTAGTATGTACAGTTCAAATTTAAAAAGTAGAATTTTGGAAGTTGTAGCATCTGACTAGCATTATGTGCAAGTTAAAGAAGACTTACAACAAAGTAATTTACAACTTAAATTTAAAGACTATAGGCTAGAAGAGAATGGAATCATTTTGTACAAGAACAAATTTATGTTCCTAATTCTCAAGAATTGAGAACTTTGGTTCTAAAATATATGCATAATGTTCCATATGTGGGACATCCAGGACACAAAAAAACAATCGCATGTGTAATAGGCCAGTACTTTTGGCTCGGTATGAAGAAAGATGTAGTTGATTATATCACTAGATGCATGGAATATCATAAGGTAGAGGTTTATCACAAATATCCCTTGAGAGTTTTACAACCATTGCCCATTCCCGAATGGAAATGGGAAGTAGCTACTATAGATTTCATCACCAAGCTACCCATAACACCAAGACAACACAATTCCATCATGGTAGTGGTGGACAAGTTTACTAAGGCTGCATATTTTATTCCAGTCAAGATGACACATAAGATAGCCAACATTGCAAAGATTTATATGAAGAACATTGTTAGGCTACATGGTGTACCTAAGGAAATAGTGTCGAACAAAGATTTCAAGTTCACTTCCAATTTTTGGAAAGGATTATTTAAAGGATTCGAGCCAAATCTAAATTTCAGCACAAAATATCATCGAGAGTCAGATGTGCAAATAGAGAGGATCAACCAAATAATTGAGAATATGATGAGAATGTATGTAATGGATGATCCTTCTAGGTAGGAAGACTATCTACATATGGTTGAGTTTGCTTATAACAATCGGTACTAAGCATCACTGAAGATGAGCCTCTTTGAAGCCTTTTGTGGCAGAAAATACAACACACTGGTGAGCTAATATAACCTAGCAAACAAAGTCGTTATTAGGCTAGAGTTGTTAAGAGAAATGGAAGAATATATCGTAAAGATAAAACAAAATTTAAAGACTGCACAAGACAGACAAAAGAGCTATGCAGAAAAAGACATGGTGCACAGGGAATTCAAAGTGGGCGAGCATGCATTCCTAAAAGTAAAGGCAAAAAGGAGCTTGCTGAAATTGAGAAGTTGCCCAAAATTGGCAGCGAAATTTTGTGGGTTTTTTGAGATCCTAGAGAAAATAGGTCATGTTGCATAAATGTTTGCAATGTGCTCATCCATGCATATTCATAATGTGTTTCATGTTCCTTTATTGAATAAGTTTGTGCATGATCCTAACCACATGATTGATTGGATTGTGATCCAAGTGGAGGACGAAGGGGACTTTCAGGTGGAGCCAATGCACATCCTAGATCGAAAAGTCAAAGTGCTTAGGAACCAAGCCATCAACCTAATATAGATCCAGTGGACCTATTACACTCTTGAAGATGCCACATGGGAGTATGCAAACTCCGAAGGCTTTGTGGGAGAAGTTCACGCAACGTTTTGTAGATTTTTGAGGAAATTTGATTGTACATTTGTTCATAAGTGTACAAAGACTCCATTTTTGGAAACTAAAGTTCATGGAGCCACAATTTGAAGACTTTTTGTCCTACTTGTGCTAGTGCCTTGGAAAGGAAGTGGGACAACTTGAGGGACTATGATGTAGAGAAGGGGGTACACATCCTTGGGTTGTGCAGGTTGATTTGAATGACAGTTGTTCATTGGACTTGTTGTAGGAGTCATTAAACTGTGAAAGTATTAAGCAATGTGATGAAAAATTTATATGTGTATACATGTACACATGTATAGTGATATGCATGGAGGATAGAAAAAAAATACAAGGGCGAGGGGATTGTATTGTCCAAGTTTTGATCTCTAAATTATAAATGTATAATTTTATATACGATGAATGGACAAGAGCCAAGCGATGTAATATGTAAACATTGTACGTTGAAAATAATAAAATGAAATACATCACTAGTTATAGATGCATAATGATAAAGTTATGAGAGGGCTATGATTCCACAAGAGAGGGGTCTAAAGGGGAGGTCCAAGGGAAAATTCCACATGCCTAGAATCGCATATCATTTTCCTAAAATGATTTGTCATTGCCATATAATTCTCATTTGATTTATTACAACCAAATATTGAATGCATGTGTGAGGTTGGTAGAAGGGTCATCTTACCTAGTTATTGAAGCATGGGATAAGTACACTCATGATAAGAATTGTATTATTTAGCACATGTAAGGGGTGGGTGAAGAGTCATCTCACCTAGTTATGATGACATGGGTTGAGTACAATCACCTTTGGGAATTGTGAGAGTCAACAATGCATGTGAAAGGAAATTCAAGTAGAGAGGTGGAACTAATTTTATGGGAAAAACATAGATTAGTGTTGGGAAAGAGTAGGTAGTCATAGTGGGTGTTGAAGACAACTTGTTGGAGCTAGTATTTATGTTTGGATCGAGGTTACCATGCTTGTAAGTGAATTTATGTTGAGAAATTACCCAAAGGATCATGTGTAAAGGTTGTTGTAAGCACTCTTATTACAACTGGATTTCCTAGAGCCTCTATCTGAGATATTCCTAGTTGATTTGTGTTGGAGCCCTAGAGAGGACAAAGATTGTCTTAAGGATTGTGGTGCAGAGAAGGAAATATCATCCCTTGGGTTGTGCAGATTGATGGGGAAGAGAGTGGGGCGGTTGTAATTATTGTAGGAGTTGCACCACTATGTTTTTACTAGGTATTGGGTTGTTTGTGTGGATTGTAGACACCCATAGGATCCCATTTATCTTTGTAGACTCATAGCCCTAACTCAAGGGTGACCTGCTACTGAGAGAAATGGAGCAACAATGTCTATAGTTGGGTGGAACGTTCAATGTCTGTAGCGAGTTGTATAGAACATTTATAAAGATAAGTGTTTTAATCATTGTGTTATTTATTATGTTAATCTTATGCTTGAATGTTGTGTTTAGTTTACATTATATGTGTTTAAATGTTGTTGTGCATGCTTAAATCATATGCATTCATGATTTTTAAGATTATTGATAATTGCCTGAGCACATATGTCATGTTGTGTATATTTATGTTTTTTAATCATCTACAATGTTGGATTTGTAGTAATGTGGCCCAGATTGGAGGTCTAGGTATGTTATAAAATCGGGAAGTCATCAAAACTATTGCAAAAAGATATCTGAGAATCTCCCTTTATGACTCGTGGTGTAAATTTTGTAATTCAGATGCAATAACTCTTTTAACATCTTTCCTTGAAGCGTTGGCAATTTGTGCATTGTGGGTGCTTCCCAAACACAAAGAAAACATGAGGCATCAAATGCATAACATTTGACATTGAACAGTTGCTTGGACAAAGTTATTTTCCTAGACTCGCCTATTCCCACTATCGTCACAACTCTAGCATTCGTCTATCTCTCATGTCCAAACTCTGCCATTTTCTACAACTTCATCCAACCTGACTACATATTATGTAGTTGTTAAAGGTGATCTTATCTTCGCAATTCTGCTTACATTGTTGACTATCTCCTTCAACAACTTCCCCTTTTCATTGAGCAATTTAAAGGTAATATGACCGTCTGGAATCAAATCATCTACGAATTCATAGTTTCTAATCCAGACTATGTGATGCTTCTCTCTCTCTTTATATA
>CBVK0103490618.1:0-34938 GCA_900067695.1 Picea abies | reverse complement strand
CGCTCTTCCGATCTCACGAATACACCATTCATTAAGCACATGAAAACAACAGGTATGTTTGTCAGTCCAAACGACACCACTGTGAATTCATAATGACCATACCTTGTTCTAAAGGCGCTATTTTTGATATCCTCATCCTTTATTCATACCTAGTGATATCCCGATCTCAGATCTATCTTCAAAAATATTCTTGCACCCTTCAACTGATCGAAAATATCATCAATCCTTGGCAAAGGATACTTGTTCTTGACAGTTACCTTATTCAACTACCGAAAATCAACGCACAGTCTCAACGTCCCGTCTTTCTTCTTCACGAATAGGACCGAGGCACCCCAAGGTGACATTCTTGGGTGAATGTACCCCTTCTTCAAAATCTCTTCAAGATGCAATTGAAACTCTTTCATCTCTGGCGTACTCATTCTATAAGGAGCCTTCGAAACTGGAGCTGCTCTAGGCATCAAATTTATAGGAAAGTCAATGTCCCTCTTTGGAGGTAGTCCAGGTACCTCCTGAAATATATCTTTGAACTCTGTGAGTACCTCATGGTCTCCAATCTTTGAGACTGCATCTCTGGATGCTTCTTCCACATGAGCTGCAAATAATTGACAGCCCTTCCTGTAGCACTTCTTCAGCTGCATGGTTGAGATTTCTCTGACAGCCACAGCTCTGGGAATTCCTTGGACGTTTTTTTGATTTCCCTCCTCATCCAAGCATGTAAACCTCTTGTTATGACAGTCCAGGAGGGCATGGTGCTGGTCCAACTAGTCCATCCCAATTAAGCGGTCATAAGAGCCTAAAGGCATAAAATTCAATTCAGCCTTCATGCTCAATCCATTCATGTCTATTGAACAGGATTTAACCAATTCAGTGACCTTCCTCTTGGTTCCTGTAGCCAACTGCACTAACCAATACTTTTCATATTTACTTCTTGATAAACGCAAACTTTCCACCACCCTAGGATCTACATAACTATGTCTAGCCCCTGAATCGATTAAAATAATTAGTGGCTAGTTGTTAATCATACCTTCCACTTCAATCATGTGCGATTGAAATTCTGCTTGTTTGTTTACTAGGGCTGCGTAGATCCTTGGCATTCTGCTGCCCACATCCTCCACTGTCTCAGCTTGCTAAACATTGTGGACGGTTCTTGCTTTATCTTTTCTGTGGGGGTAGTCTTTGTACCTATGGTTCCCTTTACAGCCCCAACACTCCATAGGTGATGGTCTGGGCATTTGTTCACTCACTTCAACCTTCCTGGGATCTCTAAAAGATTACTGTCCCTGAGGACTGTTTCTGAAAAAGGGAGGCTTGTTTCCCTTCTGCCTCTGTTCCTTCTTAAACCTCTTCTGGTCATCCCAAGCCTTCCAAAATGTAGGCTTTTCTCTTTGTTGTTCATACAAGCATTTTACCCTTCTTATTGTTTTTTCCATAGTCTTAGGATCATCATACTGAATCTTATCACCAATGGAAAGTGGTAGTCCACTCAGATACCTCTGAATCTTGACAGTCTCATCTTTGATGAATGGAACATACTTCAGTAGTTCCAAGAAACTTCGTTTGTACTCATCAATGGTCATGTTGCCTATCTTGAGTTTGAAGAACTCCTTCATCTTTCTGTCATAATATCTTTTAGTCAGGTATTTCTTCTCAACATACCTCTTAAACTCCTTCCAAGTGATATCTTTCTCTCTGATGTGTTGCACTTGCACAAACTAATCCCACCACATGGATTCTTTTCCTTTTAGCTGGTACATCACAATTCTTCCTTCTGCATGAGCAAATTAGTTATGCAATTGAAAATATTTCTTCATGCCAAGCAACCATGTCTCGGCATCTTCCTCCTTCTTATGTTCTCCATCAAACGTTGGAGGCTTGAACTTGTTCATCTCCCCTTTCAATTCATCCTTTCCATATTTTCAATGTTTTCTGGTAGGGGACGAGCTTAAACTACTGTGTGTTTCCCTGCTAGAATGCTTCGGGGAGAGAAAGTAATGTCTGCTACCATTCCTCGATCTTCTTCTCCTCTCATGGATTCTGACACTTCTTGATCTACTTGTGTCACTCTCTTTTTCCAATTTCTTTTCTATTCTATCCAGGCTCTTCAACATTTTTAAGTTGAATTCACCCTATCGATCCCTGATTTTCATGAGCTTTCGGCTATCAACCCGGTGAGCCTGGGCATCTTTCTGCAATTTTTCAATGAGTTTCATCATACATCCTTATTTATCTATTTCTTTTCCATGCCCATTAGAGTTTGTTCCTTCAACTCCCAAGTTGACATCCTTTCCTTTTCTTTCGTCCTCTGAAATGGAGGCACTCCGCACCTCTTCCATTTCCTTACTCGGCATCTATTCTTGGTTGTCTTGACAATCGTTGAACTCTGCACACACAATGTGCAATCAATCTGAAGTTTGTCAGGCCCTTGAACCTTCAAGAAAACTTACAACATTCATAACCCAATGTGAACAAGAAAAACGTTTTGACTTCACAAAGTTTTCTGTGCTCTGTTCGGCTCTGAAAATTTTGGGACTTCAGGACTTCAGGTTTTCAACACCCGAGAGTTCACTATGCAATGATTCCTAACCTTCTGTCGCTACAATTCTTGAAATCTGAAATTTCAGTTTCCTTACTCTCCAGGCCCACAACACAACTGTTGCCCTTAAAACCCGTTACGATTCTTCAGTCTCCGATGGCTTCGGGACTTCGGGACTTTGGGTTTCAGGGTTTCGGTTCTTGAGACTTCCAGAATCTCTTTCCTTTCCAACCCTCGACTTCCGAAATTTCGATTTACTTTATTCTCCGGGCCCACAGCACAGTTGTCGCCCTTCCCACAGTGGCACGTGGTATGTTCAGGAGGGTCCACGTCACCTTCAGTGATGTCATCGGGTCCCACCACCCTCGCCTATCTTCTCGACTCACTGGCAAGTGGTACACATTCATGCACCCATGTCCATTCCAAGGAGAATCAAATGGTTAGACTCCTTCATCAGATCTATGACGTATATCTTTTCGGCTTTTTGAGGTTTCGGGCATTGGGAGTTCGTGCATCCCACATCTCGAACTTCCATTTGCTAAAATCCTGAAATTACAATTTACTCGTCAACTTGATCCAACAGTCAACTCCCTTCCTACGATCTATGGTGTAGATCATTTCAGGATTTCAAGTTTCGAAGGTGTTCACCTCCCTCACTTCCCATCTCCCGACCTTGCAAAAATCTGAAGGTTTTCACGACTAACTCGAGTGAGACTCCACTAGAACTAACGGTCAATCCTTCCTCCCAAATCTACAGTGTATATCTTCTCGAGTTTTTTTTCGGGAGTTCACATATCGCGATTCCCATGTTTTTGTGCAACTCCAAAGGGTCTTTAAACCCTGTGCACATTCTCTAGATCTGATGGTCACAAGGATTCGCCTTCCCTTCCGAACAAATCCTAAGGCTCCAACACTTCTGGTGTGGAGTCCTCTCTTCCTGCGACCATATACCACACCGGCTGCAATTTCACAACACCACTATACCTCCTGAGCTTGTAAGCACGTCAAGTAACTCCTTGACACATCTGGAGCATTCCAACATCCAAAATCAGTCCTCCAGACACAATTTCTCCTCACACCCTCGGTCCAAAGACCACTCGAATGACCCATCTAGGCTCAACGTTGAAACCTTGGCTCTGATACCAAATTGTAACACCACTTTTCTGTTACCATACTTCGTGGAAATATAACACTCACTCATGCATTTAAGAAAATAAATATATTTAAGCTCAGAGTAAACATGTTAATTACTGCCATATTAAACAATCAATAGCATTAACATTAAATTGATATGCACAAAAGAATACATGATAATTATAAATACACAAACATGTAGAAACATAAATTAAAACATCATCTGGTACTTATCTTGGAAACAATAGTAGTTCCACCAACCAGGTGTAGGCCTTCCATGAACTTCCCAGCCTTAGAACACACTGCTCGTCAACTTAACAGTGGGTCACCCCCGAGCTGGGACTAAGCTCCCACCCCAAGGTAGTGAATCCTAGGCTAGGTTGAGGTTACAGGGAAAACACATAGTCACAAGGAAGGGTTTCTCTCCCAGGAACCACTCATGTTCATTTCCCACAGACTCTCCTTCCCCACATGCCTATTCCACCCCAGGAGTATACACCTTCTCTGTCACCTAGACAGTCCTTCGGCTGCTAACCTCCCTTGACTTGGGTTACAGCAACAGATCGGACCGGAAATATCCGATCTCTATGGCAGCTATAGGGTTCCTTCCAAGAGTTCTCTCCTTCCTCTGCGCACTCTCTCACTTGGAGAGAGTTGCTCATAGGCCTGACATCCTGCCTCTTCCAACAACAACCACCTCCCTCACCTAGAGAGAGGTTACACACAGGCTCAACGTGAACTTATACTGGCCAATAAGCCACGTGCAGCCCATCACTACATGGCCACAACAGCCAACTGGGAAAATAGACATAGGCTTCCCAAACAAGTTCAACAATCACAGGATGGTCTCACGGTCATGGCTTCAGGACATAGGTGTACTGGCTCTTCAGAACGAACACGGGATTTTTTCCCTTGTTTTCAGAATTACATGAGGGTCTCCTGCAGAGGTCACATGGTTCACACTCAGGACAGTCCAGGGTCAAATGGAGGAGGAACCCCCAACATGGCTTGTCTTAGCCTTTTATTGCATACACCAGGTTTGACACTTGTCCCCCATGTGACTGCATGCATTCCTTCAGCATGCGTTCATCCCACAATTTGGAAATCACATGTCCTTCCAAAAGGACTTAGGTTAAAACATGTAATGCACATATCTTTTGGAATTATATTAAATTATTATTCCCAAGGATTAAGCCCCCCCTAGGCTTAACACTTAGCCCCTTTTGCCCACCTTCTAGCCCCTAATCCCTTGCCCTCTCTATGCATGCTTAGTCCCCCATCACTCATTCATCGTGTCGGCCTACACGTGATGGTGTTTATATTTTATTAAAGAGTTACATACATACAGGTACAAAAATTAGGCCCTTGGCCTACAACCCTTAGGCTCTCTGGCCTAACAATCACATAAGCCCACTGACTTATACAAACTTGGCTCACCAGCCTATAACACATATTTACAATTCATTTCATAAACCAGATTTACAAAGGGTTCGATCTTGGGGACACTACACCTTCACTCCAAGATGACTTTACAGAGAATGGAACTTCTACTCAGTGAAGGTCTTGGTGAAGATGAATGTCATCTGTTCTACTGAAGGAAAAAATTGTAGGTCGATGATCCCCTCGTGTACTAAGTCTCGAATGTAGTGCATGTGGATCTCTATGTGCTTCATTCCCTGCCTCTGAAATGGATCTCTGTAGAACTTCAGAGTGCTCTAGTTGTCACACCAGATGATGATCGGTCGATGAAACTGAATGCCCAACTCAGTGAGAAAATGTTGTAGCCACATAGCCTGAATGGTTATGTTAACTACCAATTTTTAATCTGCCTTGGCTAAAGGTAAAGAAATGACGGCTTGCTTCTTTCTCGACCAACAGATAGGCCCAGAACCAAGACTGAGTGAGTAACCATATGTGGACTTGTGATCAATGCTATTGCCAACCTAGTTGCAATCTATAAACCCGATGAGATCTATTGTAGAGTATACTACATAATGAATCCCAAAGGTGATGGTGCCCTGTACGTATTGAAGGATACGCTTTGTAGCCTTCCAATGTAACTCATGTGACTCCTGCATGAAACTAGAAACTGCGCCAACTACATAGGAGAGGTCTGGTCTGGAGTGTGTGAGATACAACAAGCTCCCCACAGGTTGTCTATATAGTGTGTTGTCAACCAATGGAGTCTCCCCGCCATCCTCAAGTTTGACTCCTGATAGGAAAGGAGTCGGAGCAGACTTGAAATCTGTCATGTGAAATCTCTCAAGAAGATATTGTGCATATTTTTCCTGAGATAGATTGATGTCTGATGCATCCTGACTGATCTCAAGTCCAAGGAATAAGTGTAGCGGACCCATGTCTGTCATCAAAAACCTGTCACGTAGAATCCTCTTGGCTGCAGTAATTGCTGAAGTCGAGAAACCAGTGATCATCAAATCATCAACATACATAAATAAGAGTAGAAGTGAATCAACCATCCTAAGCATGTAGACATTCGGGTTTGATTTACAATGTACAAAGTTTTGTAATGATAGTTATGAGTCCATCTTGTCATACCATGCCCTCAGAACCTACTTGAGGCCATAAAGGGACTTCTTTAGCCGATAGACCAAAGATGAGTCATACATAAATCCCTGGGGTTGTTCCATATAGATCTCCTCATAGAGATAATCGTGAATAAATTCATTCTTCACGTCCATATGATGGACTTCCCATCCTTTGGTCGTCGCAATGGAAAGTTACAATTATATGTAATCCATCTTCATTGTTGAAGAGAACATCTCATCATAGTCAATACCATGCACATGTTGAAAGCCTTTGGAAACAAGCCTAGCTTTGTATCTGCTAATATGTCCATCCACTACGCTCTTGGTCATATAGACCCATCTGCATCTAAAAATTTTCCTCCTAGAAGGAAGGGGAACTAGATCCCAAGTCCGGTTCTCGATGAGGGAGTTGTACTCCTCCTGCGTGGAAGATTACCAAAAGGGGTTTCCAGCATCCTTTCCATAAGACCATGGATCTGAGGAATGAACCAAGAAAATATGCCTACAGGACAATGGTTCAGTGGCAGTGAGTGCAATAGGAGGCTCCTCGAAATCACATTGAGTCCTCCTATTATCGGCTAGATCACCAACACGATCCCCTGCATCCTGTTATCACTCCAAGAAACTCTCCTAGGCTGTAAGTCAGAGATGCCTGGTAACTCAATCTTTTTGGAAACTATTTTCTCAATAATAGGTGTGGGTTTTGGATCAAGATGAATATCTTAAACTCTGGATTGTATTCTCAAGACAGTCTTAACTATAATCATGCAACACAAGGCCTTCAAGAGCTATTTTCAGATAGGTTTGTATAACAAATGGATAAGAAAACTAATCAATTAACCAAAACATACATAAAACCATATATATGATGGGTCAACAAACTAGCCAAGGATGCTTGTGATTCTTTCTTAACAATCAAAAGTAAGATGATAGTTACCATAGGATCATTAAACAGAGACAAAAGAACTAATTCCACTCATAAGCATAGACAAAGATGAAAGAAGGTCTGACAGTAACAAATGAAAGAAGCTTGCAGGATGATATATTAAAGAAATTGTATTTCATACAAAACAATAGCATATAGAACTCAAAATTGAACCACTAGTTCATCTTCTGTCTTCAGCTTTATAGCTTTACAATACAGTTTTCAGATCCTAAATTAATGGATCTAATTTTCTAAATATAGAAAGTAAACAATATTTACAAAAAACTAGGAAGAGACCCTCAAGATGAGGTCAATCCATATCTAATGATATTCAAGAGTGATAGAGTGATGATGAAGTGAAGCCTAGCCTTCCAAGGCTGTTTGATTTGGTCCTCCAAGGATAAAATTCGAATTTGTTGAAGTGTGCAAAAATCCTGATTTTCTGTCTTTGAAAAATATACCGAATATGATTGAAACACCTCTTCTTTTCCTTATCCCTCAAAAATAGCGATTGGATTTGACTTAATAATTCAACAAATGTCCATTTGAAGAGGTTTCATACCATTCAAACTCAAAAAATCCCGATCTAGGCAAAAACTCGATGATTCTGGAAGTTACAGGCTTTCAATGGTTAAGAGGGGCAAAATTTAGGCCTCTTAACCACCGAAAGAACTGCTTTCGATGGTTAAGAGGGGAAAAATTTATGCCTCTTAACCACTGAAAGATGTAACTTTCAAAAACGGATCTGTGGCTAATTAATTTGTGTGGGAATCACAATGACTCATATTTTTCTTTGAATTGGATGACAAATGGCTCAATAACTAGCAATTGAACTCGAATTCCACTTGGAAACCTTGAAAAATCACAGGATTATGCATTCTGAGTATGAGTTTGCATGAGGAAATCATGGGATCATGAAAATAACAATGACTCTCGGATTCAATATTGAATATTAATGAAATTGAAACAGAAATCAAATGAAGTCATAATGATTATGTATCCTCATGACTGGAGATAATGAAGGCCCATGTGACAAATCGATTATGTTATCTAAAAATCATGCATGGAATTCTGGATTTCTGTCGAGCCTTAATTCTGAAATGACAACTGGTAGTTAAAAGGAGAACATGGCATAAATCTTCAGATAAGATGCCATAAGAACTTCATACCTCACCACCTAGATAAACTTTCGGCAGTTATAACTTAATGATTGTGCCCATTTGACATCTGGCTCATGCAAAAGCATGGGCTTTTTCCTTTTGCGCATAGAAACGTTTTCGATGGTTAACAGGCCCTTAATTTTCGCCTCTTAACCACCGAAAACCAAGAATTTTGGTGGTTAATGAGCAGTTTTTTAGCTCCTCTTAACCATCGAAACCTGAGATTTAAAGATTTGATTGCCAAGACCAAAATTGATGTTTTTTCCAAGTTTGTATCCAAATAGCAGACCTTCTAACACACCTAAAAAAATTTGGAAATGAATTTTTGGACCTGTTTCTATCACCTAAAAATTGGTAAAATGATAGTGCTATTTTAGGAGATAGCACATCCTAAAGAGTAGTTTGAGCCCACTTGGACCTCTTCTTTGGCTCTACAACTGCATTTGTATGCTCTTACACTACATATTACTATACTGACTCTGAATCTGAATCATTCGAGTCCTCTGAATTAGAAATATCATTTGAAGAAGATTCGACATGTGCATGCTCATCATCTTGGATAGGTGGAAGAATGAAGGTGTCTGCATGCGGTTGTTGAGGTACATGCAAGACACTGCATATGACTATACTGACTCTGAATCTGAATCATCTGAGTCCTCTGAATTAGAAATATCATTTGAAGAAGATTCGACATGTGCATGCTCATCATCTCGGACAGGTGGAAGAATGAAGGTGTCTGCATGCGGCTGTTGAGGTACTTTCCTCAAATTGAAAACTACGCTCAATGATGATCCAGTTTGAGGAAAGATCAATAAGCCTATATCCCTTTGCACCATTGGGGTATCCAACAAAAATACAATCAGTTCTCTGTGGATCAAGTTCCTTCCTCTTTTTAGAGGGGATCTGGGCCCATGCACGTGAACCAAAAATATGAAAGTGGGTCACTTTCGGTTTGAGGCCGCTCTAAGCCTCGTAGGGGGTATTATCCTTGATAGATATATGGGGAGATGTTTTTTGGATGTATGTTGCACAGTTAAGTTCTTTGGCCCATAGTCTCTGTGGTAGTGACTTTTCATGCAACCTACAAGATGTCATCTCCTTTAGAGATCTACTTTTCCGCTCAACAACTTCGTTTTGCTGCAGAGTATATGGAACTATGTGCTACAACTGAATCATTGCCTCATGGAAAATATTATGGATATCATGATTGACATACTCTCCCCCGTTATCAGTTTGGAGGACTCTTATCTTCTTTCTGGACTGTGTCTCAACTAGGGCTTTGAAATCTTTGAGGCGTTGAAAGACCTCAAATTTTTGCCTGAGAAAGTAATTCCATGTAAAACGTGAGAAATCATCAACAAAAATGAGAAGAAAACCTCTCTTAGTTGATCAATGGATGAGGAAAAGGACCCATGAGGTCACTATGGATTGTATCTAAAGGCGTCGAATCTCTCTGAAATTTTCCTTTGTCGAATTTCTCTTGAGGGTGTTTTTCAAGAACACATCCCTCACATACTCCCTTGGAGAAATGGATGTCTGATAGACCATCAAACAATATTTTCTTGGTAAGTTGTTGCATGTATCTGAAATTCAAATATTCAAACCTTTCATGCCATATCCTACTACTTTCATCAACATGAGTAAGCAGTAAAGTGGAATCAAGTTCAATGAATTTAGAAAATGTATACAATCTATATTGATGATTTACCTCACTGGTAGCAACCCTGGAGTTGGTTTTCATGTCATAGATGTCCACGACATTTAGTGTGAATATGAATTTCTTTCCGATGCCAAAATTCATCATTTGATACAAAGAGAGAAGGTTGACAAAAAGTTTGGGAATGTGCAACACATTCTTGAAGCTTCCGTTGGCGAGTCCAATCCTTCTTTTGTTGGTGACATCGACAGAAGAGTTGTACCACATTAGAATAGGATGACCTTTGCATGCATCCAATGAAGAATAAACTGCTTTTGAGGCAACCATGTGATGTGATTCTCCTAAATATACGATCCAAGCATCGAGAGAGGAGTTGATGGTAATCAAGGCATGGCTAGAATTTACCTTCTTGGGATTCAGATCTTCTGGCTTATTCTTGTTGGCACCCTTGGGGACGCAATATCCAAGGTTGTTTTGATAAAGTATTTGAGACATTAGATCTATTTTTTTCATGCACGCATGCGGATTCTGGATGGAATCCTTTGTGACAATACATGCATTTATCCCCTTTTCCCCTTTGGATCTGGAGGCATCGGTGAAGGGTTTTGTGTACCCTTCCTTCTTCGGATGTGCATGAGTTTTCATTTTGTCTTTATCTTTACATTTATGATATTTATGGCTGCCATATTGCACAGTAAGTGCATGCACCTTTCAGACTTTGATTTTTCCCATGTTGATGAGTTTGGTTTTCTCTTGTGTCAAGGATTCGATGAAGTCCTCAAGAGAAGGCATCTTCCAGGTAGCTCCAGAGGTGAATCTAATTGAATGGAATGTGGAAATGAACACAGATAACTCAGGACCAAGTTTGGAGAGAATGGTGAGAACCATTTGTTTCTCCTCATATTTATCAACCCCGCAAGCTTTAAGTTGCGACAGTAAATCCTTGAATTTTGTAAATAAATCTTGGATATTTCCGAATATTTTTGGATCCAATATGAGAAATTCCACCTCCATCATGTGTCCCTTCATATCATCCTATTTTCAAAAGATCCCTTCCAAGTTGGTTCAGGATTCATTGGGAGTCTTACAGGAAGATATGTGAAAAAGGAGATCAAGAGACATACGATTGCAAATCGTTCTGAGTGCTTCATCCATCCGATTTAAATACTTATATTTTTATTTGGATGATGTTGGTTATGTATATTTATTCAAGGTTAACCTATACAATCCTCTGGTTCATAGATGAATCATTATTCTCTCCTTCCATGCAAATTAGTTGTAAGGTGTAAGAATGAATTCTTTTTGGAAATCCATCTTTCCGCTGTCTTCAATATTTTGTACCTGCAAAAAAATTTGGTGTATCTTTTTCTTAGAATTATGTCATCTATGATACCATGTAAATGTGTTGAACCTACACAAAATATATCTAGCTAGAAAATGCTATACACATTTGTAGAGAGAAATTTAGAAAGAAGAAGGAGAGAAAGAATAGAAGAATTCTCATTAACCGTTGTGAATAATGAATAATTTACACCTGATATAATCTGTATAACTCAATTAATGCACATTGGAGGAGAACCAATGGACCATAGTTGTGTTCCAAAGTGATCTAGACACACACAAGTAGTTACAAGAGAGAACTTCCACCTCGTCTAGTCTCTCAGGCAGTTACGAGAGTGAACTTCCACCTAGTTGAGTTAACTAGTCAACTAATCTTCAATTAACTAACTGTACAAAGTGTAGTGAGGAGTAGATGAAGGAGTTAGGGGTAATGATCCAATATGGTGATGATCCCAATACAAGTGTGCATTAGCATGGTTATGATCCCAATGTTGCATGGTGACAAAATCAATGCAACATCTAGACTCAACTCAACTAGTCAAATTGAAGTGTCAGCTAAAAGAGAATATTATCCAGGTGGAATATTCTCCCCTAAAATACAGGAGACCGGATAATGACTAGTTATGACTAATAAACAAGGAAAAAACTTAGGAAAAACAAATCCTAGGTGTGTGTGAAGTAACTCCAACACTGTAGGTACTCAAGTTTCTTGGAAAATATTAACCATTTTCGAGACTCACTTCCAAGCTATCTTCCACTTAGTATCTTGACCTATAGAGGCACAGTTTCCATCATCTCACATTTCATCTCATTTCTCCCTAGGGTCACCCAATACTTCCCCCTTGTGTTGGATTCATCCTTCACTAAAGAGAGGGGAGGGTTTATCTAAGGTGACATTGGGTAAAATATGCCACCATTATCACCATCTTATGGATTGGGTCATGCTTTGTCTAACCTATATTTTTCAAGATGACATTTTGGCACCATTTTCCAGTAGGATTTTGAATCTTCTTTCATGCCCTAATGACACTTTGGAAATCTTCCTTCCCAAATCCTTTACCCCTAGATTTCCTAGTGACTCCACTTGAAGAATGTTCCCTTTTCACCCTTGATAAGCTTGTACTAAACCTCATCTTGTGACTCCATTATGGGATGCACTTGGAAAATGCATTAGCCAAGTCCCAAGAATGATTCTAAGAATCATAACCTTCACCCAAATGGTCTAGTCCTATGTCATCTACCACTTCTCATGATTTTCCATATACCTCTCTTATCCCTCCATCTTCACCTACTTCCTCTACACCTATGTTCCCATCCATTCCCAATTCACCAAGTACTACCTAGAGCCTATGGGTTAAAGATGCATACAAACCGTTAGACATGACAAATATCCTTGGATTTCCTCATAAAATCCCAAGGGACTTTAACAAATTGCTCCCTAGATTTCCGGGAGATGATTTCATTACAATTGAAGATCATTAAGATGCCTTCATTCATGCTCTTGAACCCTATGATCAACATGAATATGTTCGGATGAGACTCTTCTCCCGCACTCTTCTTGAAAAGGATAAGGAGTGGTATGATAGTATTATTCCAGGGACAATCATGAGTTGGGATTTTTTTTAATGATGTTTTGCAAAAATATTTGGAAAAAAAAATATTTCCAGTCCCTTTATGATCAACTCTATAACTACCAAAGAAAGTCACGAGAAAGTATAAGGAAGTTTAAAGATAGATTCAATACCCTCATGAGGATTTTTCCTCAATATTTCAAACCTTCTCAGAGTACCATCCTCAAGTCCTACATGTCAACCATGAAATATCCTCACGAAGTTCTAATTAGAAAGGGATGCACTGAAAATTTACTTGAATCCCAATAAAGAGCATGTGAGATAGAAGACAACATGACATCTTCCCTCTATCAAGATGAGGATTGTCTTGAGGAAATCATTTAGATAAATCAAGTTACTAACTTTGTAGTACTAGATTCTCCCCACAATATCAGGACATACCTGTAGAGGGAATGAGAGGAGGCCACTAAACAAGTTTTTGGTCTCATGATGAGTCTATTGGGGGAAAATAAGGAACCAAAATCTAAAAAATTACCTTCCCCAATAAATGAGATTTTGAAAGTTGAAAGGAAATGAGCAGCAAGGCAGGTTGAAGAAATGTTTTTGCAGCATATTCAACAAGTTCTAATAGAGCCACACAAAGAGAAGGAATTTGGTGCCATCTAAAATGGGGAGAAATTTTTTTCCCCAGACAAGACTAAAAAACAATACTTTGTAAAATATCACGTTAACATAACCCATCAAGTTCTGGATGAGGGGATTGAAAACACCTTCATTTTTACAAACTCCCTTTTTCTAGAAAAATAAAAGAAGGAAGGATCTTGGGGCTTATACTTAGATGGAATGCATTCAATATGAGGCTTAGGCACAAGAATAATCTTGAGATCACTTAATAACAAGACTACCATGTTTTCGTACAGGCTTGAGTTTAACTGTGCACAAACAAAATCGTTGAGTATGAAGCCTTTATATTGGGCATGAACCTTTCCATTGAAATGAAAATCAAGTCTTTTCATGTAAGAGGAGACTTGGAATTGATCATTTCACAGGTTAACAAGAATTTATCTGCTAAGAACCCAAGGTTGAAAAAATACAAAGATGTAGTATGGGATGCCATGAATAAATTAGATAACCTTTCGATTGAAGCCATCAATAGGGAAGATAATCATTTTTCATACAACCTTATCGTTTCCACATCTACTTTACAAATTTTCAAAGATATCGGTCTCTACAAAGTGGAAGTAAATATCATGCCTTAACTACATGATAACTTGGAACATTGGTAGGTTTTTGATAATGAAAACTAGATTCTGTGTTTTTTCCAAAATGAAGGTGAATTCTCAGAAGCCCAGATAAACTTCTTGGTTGAAAATGAAAATATTGAGATCATTGATTTTCCTAAATGACCCTTACCCAAATGTGTTTTCCCTCTAAAAATATATTTTGATCGAAATGACATGTATAAGCGGAATCGATGAAGAAAAATCGATGACGAGGTCATTGAATCCAATATTGGCACCAAGGAATCCCCAAAAATGGTCAATTTTGGAAAAGGATCAACACCCGATGAAAGGGAGAAGTTGATTACCCTCTTAAGACAATTTATGATGTTTTTTCTTGGTCTTAAGAAGATCTGAAGGCTTATCGAGAGGAATTCATATAGCATGCTATTCCCCTTAAGGAAGGCACAAAACCCTTTAGGCAGAAGCTCATCAAAATGAACCCGAAATTTTACCCACAAGTTCAACAGGAGTTGCAAAAGATGGTTGAGGTAGGAATAATTGATCCTATCATGTACTCGTCTTGGGTATATAATACATTCATTGCTAGGAAGAAGACTGGTGATACAAGGACATGTGTTGATTTCATAAATTTGAACCAAGATTCACTTAAAGACAATTATCCTCTACCAAACATGGAATATCTTTTTCAAAGGTTCACCGGAGCAGAGATGATTCCCATTCTTGATGGTTTCTTAAGATAAAATAAGGTGTTGCTAAAGGAGGATGACCAACTAAAAATTGCTTTCACCCACCCCTTGGAGGACTTATAAGTATTTTAGAATTCCCTTTGGATTGACCAACGTAGAGGATACTTTCCAACGTGCCATGGATTATGCTTTCATGGATTTAATCAAGAAACATATATAGATTTACTAGGATGATCTAACCACTATATCTAATAAAAGGGATCAACACATACATCAATTAAGAATGATTTTTCAAAGGTGCAGAGAATATGTCATTTCTCTCAACCCTCAAAAATCAATCTTTGATGTGGATAAAGGCAAGTTACTGGGTCATATCATTTCTAAAGACGAAATCTCAATAGACCCTGCCAATATTGAAGCCATTAAAAAGATCCCTCTCCCTAAAGACAAGAAATCCTTGCAGTCCTTCTTTGGCCAAATCAACCTCATAAAGAGGTTCATTCTGAACTTTTCCAAAATTGTTAATCCCCTTAATAGATTGTTAAATAAGTATGCTCATTTCAAATGGGACACCGAAGGTATGGTATATTTCCAACTCATCAAAGAAGCCATAACTATCCCACTAGTTTTGGTCAGTCCAAAATTTTCTAATGACTTCACCATATTCTCTTTCGCTTCAAAGGACACCATCACATAAGTTTTGTTGAAAAACAATTATCAGAAGAATGAATAATCGATTGCTTTTGTAAGAAAAAACCTTAGGGACTCAAAGTTGAATTACACCATTATGAAAAAAATAGGCCTATGCTCTTGTCAAGTCCCTCAATCATTTTAGAACTTATGTGGGATACAACAAGATCAAAGCTTTCGTCCCTTACCCCACTGTAAAAGAATTTTTATCACAACAAGATTGTCTTGGATCAAGGGGAAAATGGGTTTCACAGATACAAGAATACAATTTGGAGATCAAATTGTACAAGATAATAAAAGGCCAAGGGTTGGCTAATATGTTCACAGAAAGCAGTCAAGAAGCCATGAATATGGGAGAGAAGGAACAAATCAACATTGTCGTAAGTGAAATTGAGAATGATGACTGGTATTCAAATATCATTTATTACTTGAAGAACATTACTTTCCTTGATCATTTGGTAAATCATAAAGGATATCCCTAAGGATAAAGGCTATGAAGTATTGCTTGAGATAAGATGGTATCAAGTAGAGGAACTCTTATGCGGTGATCCTCATGTGTGTGAATAAGGAAGAAGCTAACAAGTTAGTTGTTGACCTTCATTCAGGGTATTGTGGAGTCCATTTTGCAGCTCGCACTACTAGCCATAAGATCTTAAGGGTGGGATATTATTGGCCCACTATTTTCTCCAACACACATTGGTACGTCATATCCTTTCAACTATGTCGGTTCTTTGTCGGTAAAAAATGCCTCCCTTCCCATCTCCTTAAGTCATTCATCATAGAAGCACCCTTTCAAAAATGGATATTGGATTTCATTGGCAAGTTCAAATAAAATTATAGTAATGGTTACCAATGGGTTTTGAATTACACTGACTACTTCACTAGATGGGTAGAATCCATCCCAACAAAGAAAGAAACATAAGAGGTTGTGATGAAGTTCCTTGAGGAAAAAATTATCACTAAATTTGGTGTTCCTGTCAAGATAACCACGGATAACGCCAAAGATTTTAGATCGATGGTGTTCAATGAGTTTTTTTTTTAAGTATGGAATCATTTTGTCTCACTCCTAAAATTATTATCCTCAAGGAAATGGATTAGCAGAATCCAACAACAAAAACTTCATGAATATTGTAAAGAAAATTGTTGGGGAAAACAAGAAAATTTGGGATCGCAAGATTAAGTATGCCTTGTGGGAAGACCGCAAAAATACTAAGACCTCTACCAGGAAAACCCCTTTCGAGTTAGTTTAAGGATTAGAAGCACACCTGCCTATAAAAATCTAGATTCCAACACTACAAATGGCTCAATAATTTGCCACAGATAAAGAAGCATTGCAAGGGAGAATTGACTAACTTATGGAATTGGATGAAACTCGAAGAATGGATTTTGATCAAATGGAAAAGAACCAATAAAAATTAAAATGGAATTTTGATCGTATAGAAAGAAAAAGACATTTCAATAAGGGGGATCGGGTCTTGATGTGGGACAAGAGGAGAGAAAAACATGGAATGCACCAAACGTTTGACAGTCTGTGGTTGGGGCCCTACAATATAGAGGAAATATCTGGGCCAGACTCTTTTTATCTGTCCACGACAAAAGGGAGGAGGATGCCATTACCAGTGAATGGATCCCTCCTAAAAAAAAATCTAGGGTGGCACTTGACTTCTTCAGGACCCCAGCTCTAGCTAAGTAGGTAGGTCATCTTGCTTTCCTTACATTTTCACCTTGATTTCTCATGGTAGTTTAGTTTCATTTCATTTTTCATTTTTCTCTACTTGTGTATTTCTGTCATCATATTACATGTTTAGTTTAGAATTTTTTCAAAAAATGCAAAATTTTCTTACTAGATTAGTTGTTATTTTGAGATTTGATATATGGATGAAGGGTGATAGAACCACCCTGGATTTTACAATTTTATGTTTTAGTGTAGGAACATGTCCACCAAGATATTTTGTGGTTCTCATGCACTCTACCATGAATCAAATGTCCCAAAGTAGGAGCCATATGTTATCTCGAGTTCCTAGGGGTAACTAAGGAGATGATGTCTCAAGGCCCTCAGGCTGCAGACATGGAGTACTGAGAGACAAATTTACCACTAATGCCCACTTACATAGACATAGACCCACCTTGCCACCACAGTTCCAAGTTCATCATGAGGGTATGCACCACATCAACCATCTTCTGAAAGACATTGGGTCTTGCTCCATGAGATACAAGTCAAGTATTATGATGAGTATCATTTAAATATTTGAGGCATTTGAGTTTGTTTCATTTAAAAATTCTTTTGATTGTATAATGTCTTCTTGGAAATTATGTTCTTTTCCTTGTTTTACCTTGGTTGTTGACATTACACCCTAGTACGTGGGTCTACCTTGGGGATAGGTTTTCTACTAGGAGGTCTTATTGATGATTCATCGTGCCACTCCGAACCATACTTGTCACTTTCCACACTTAATCCCTTCATCTTCTTATCTTTTTGGATTTTCGGGTGTACTGACCCAAGAAGGGATAGTCCCTCATTTCATGGGAAGAAAGGGTTGAAGTCCCAGAGGTTTATAGATGGAAAAAGATCAAATCCAATCATGAACCTTCTATATTCCCATTGAGGGATATTGAGGATAATGAAATGTATCTCATAAGAAACTAATGGGACCCATGAAAAATAATTAATACAGAATGCCAACCAAGGTGGGGCATGTGTGGGTAATATTTTCCATGCTTAGGTAGAAACTCCACACATTGTATTCAACTTGGGGAAGCATAATGTGACCTGGGTAGAGACAAGGTGGGAATTATTTTTCATGCTTAAGTAGAAGCCCCACCTTGGCTTCAACCAAGAAACATCTTAAAATAACAAAAGGTAATAAATGGGCTTGGAAAAAGTTTGCATTGAAAACAAAGGTGCAACACACCCTCTACAAAGGTACCCATAAATGAGATATTACGATCCCGTGTGTGTCATGAACCCCATGCCAAAGAGTCTTCCACAATCCATGTCACTTTTTACACATGTCTTATAGACAAGCCCACTTGGGAAAAACTCCTAAACTTGAGGTCTGATCCACCCAATAGGTCTCTTTGTCAATCCTCCCATACCTAAACTTGGAAAATTTCATAGGGTCTTTGAGTACTTGTTTATTTTGACGAGGTGGTTTTGATGTACATACTTAGATGACTATTTATTGACTTGATTTACTTATCATGATGCATTTGAATTGAGATCCTTGGAGGGTGTATTCATTGTCTTTGCAGGACCTAGTTGATGGACAGATTTGGAAGAACAAACCTATCCTAGGCTTCCTTGGGGCTTGAAGCCCACTAGATGGATACCATTTCCCATGCATCAAATGATGATGCTAGCTTTGGGGGCATAAGGAGACACTATGGATAAATTAACCCAAAACTTTTCTATCCCAATATTTTTCTTTTGAGGACAAAACATCACATTTAAGGAGTTTGACGTCACCCTAAGACTAGGGTTGTGGTGTTGTTGTTGTTGATTGACACTTAGCACGTTTGATGGGAGAAGACTTGGATTAGAGAAGGAAGACCTATCACATGAGAGGGGTGATCTAGAGGGCCCAAGGACTTCCACTTTCCACTCCAACGACTTGCATAAAGTGTCAAAATGTCACCCTTTAGAAAGGTTGGCATCATTCTAGGGTTTCTATTGTGCAATTTTTTAATTTTAAATTTGAATTTATCTTGTAAAGAGGAAAAGTATGGGATGTTGACCCTTTAATTTGTGGTTACCCTAAAATTAAGTGCAAAAACACTTGTAGGAGGATATGTATAAATAAAAATAATTTCATTTCATTTTCACATAACATTTTTTGGGAGAAGAGATTCCTTGGCTGAAATTTGCACCCTACTATGGAATTTTTTACATATATCTCTTGTCACTTCTTGTTGTAATGGTTTACTTTGTCTATTGTATGGATGGATGATGATATATCTCTAGTGGAGGTATATTTCTTTTTTTATGGTGGATTTCCTTGGTTAAAAGGAGTTTTATCTTGTTAATGCTTGGACTAGGTAAGGAATATTTATTGCTATTGCTTATTTTCTTAGTTACAAAGTTGATTTTCTTAAGATTTTTGGGAGTATAAGTGAATACAACCCCACTATGTCCATAATAATTGTCTTGGAGTAATCTTTTTCATAAGGAAATCCTAGGAGGAGTAAAAGGGTTTACACCCTCCTAAGGTTTTTTCTAGCTAGCTTAGCTTGCCTTGGGGAATAAAAGGGATTACACCCCCAAGGAAGTAGCTAACATAGATCCTTAATTTTTTGTACTCCACAACCCAATAGTAAAAGGAACTAATCTTATTTCATTGGAGAAACAAAATCATTGCATTGGGATACGTGAAAACACGAGATATTGTAATTTTCTAAGTTGGAAGCTTTTGCTAGTGCTTAAGGCTTTCTTGCCCCACTAGGGTGTCTCACTTCTCCCAGTATGTGTTTCTTCTGTAGTAATTTTAATGTACAACCAATAATACCATTAGGGTTGCAACAAACCTCTCTCTACTTTGATTATAACTAACTTTTTCAACAATCAAAAGTTGCTAATAAATTTCCCCTATAATCTACTTGTCTCAACACACTTTTTGGGTGGTTTACTTGCTTGTTTTGTGGGTTGAAATTTTCTTTTATAAAAATATTATGGTACATCCATAAGGCTGATAAAATAGCTCTACAATAGTTGTTTATAATAGCCTTATCTTTTTGCTAAAGTCTTACGCTTTCATACTTGAGTTATACTAGTGATTGCTAGCTTATCTCTTGCATCATTTACTTGACTTTTACCATCTTGTTATCAACTTTAACAATCATTTCTTGGCTGATATATATCTCTGTTGACTTCTACAAAATAGGTACAACAAGCTTAAATTGATTTTCCACTTAACATTAAGCTTGCATACTCATCTTTTTTTGTGGCTTGGGAAGGTACAATCATCTTCTACAGGTACTCAAGTTTATTGGAAACTATTAACCACTTCTGAGACTCACTTCCAAGCTATATTCCACCTAGTATATTGACCTACAAGGGAATCATTTCCATCATCTCGCGTTTCATCTCATTTCCCCCTAGGGTCATCTGACACCTCCCCTTGTGTTGGATTCTTCCTTCACTAAAGTGAGGGGAGGGTTTATCCGAGGTGACTATGGGTAAACTCTCCCACCACTATTGCCAGATTGTGTATTGGGTCAGGATTTTCCTAACCTACAGTTTTCACGATAACACAACCTAATGAAGCTCAAGCGACCATATCTTAGATGCCACAACCTAGATTGGTTTATCGTATCAACTTTGAATGCAACTGAAAATTAATTCTTCATGTTTAAAGAAAACATTCTCATGTTTTTTCATTTTGACTGTTATAATTTGATTATCACTGCCATTTATATAAAAAATAATGAATTCTCCATTCTCAGACATAACCCTATATCTCTTTTGACCTAAATTCCAACACTAATGAGGTTCTGTTTTAAACTATGGATGTAGTATACACCTTGGATTTGTTTAATGCCACCTTGCATGGTGAAAATGAAGATGCATCATTTATCCATGACTGAAACTTTTTTTTTATTTCTCATTCTCACCTCACATTTCACTTATTCATCGATGCTAGAAAACGTTTCTTTGTTTCCACTCATGTGGTTTCTACAACCACTATCTAAGTATCAAACATTCTTATTACTTTCTTCTGCTACATTGCAAATGATAAATACATTATTTTTCTTTTCACTTTCAATTTCTTCTCTCTTAATGAAATTTTCATTTTGTTGATACATATCATATTGGTTTTTTCTACATTCAGATGCATAATGTCCAACCTGTTTACAGTAATGACATTGGACATTGTATTTGTCATATATTTTTGAAAATCTTCTACGTGAATTAATATTTCTCCTTCTTCAACATGTTTATGAGAAACCAATTCTTCCTCTTTCATGGTTGTTGTTGAAATTACCACTTCCACCACCTCTAGCAACACCTCTATCACTTTATCCTCTTCCTCTTCCTCTAATTGAAACTTGAGATCTAAAATCTTTCTCGAAAGAGACAATAGTTGATATATTCAACCTTTATTCATGGACTTGCAAGGAACCCATAAGCTCATGAAGACACATTTGAGTTAAAACCTTTGACCCTTCTAAAACTACAACAATAAGATCAAATCTAGGAGAAAGACTTCTCAAGGTTTTTTCTATGATTCTTTGATCCTCAAGAGTGTGTCCATTAATTCTAATTTAGTTAACCAATGCCATAGTGCAAATAAAGAAACCATTCACTGATTCACATGCCATCATTTGCAAATTTTCAATATCTCTTCTTAACAATTGCAACTTAACAAGATTTACCTTTCTTTTGTCTTATTATGCATTTTGCAAAGCTTCCCATGATTGCTTGGATTTTGTAATCACTGCTATCCTTGGAAATGGAGTCTCCCATAGTTTTTGTATAAAGTACAGAACCTTGTCATCCTTCTTCTTGTTCTCCTTTAGTGTGTTCTTCTTAGTGTAAGTGAGTGCATTGAATGGAACCTAGTCTACAAGACCATGGAAGTCGTTTTCAACAATCTCCCACAAGTCTTGAGAGAAGAAAATGGTATTTATCTTGATGCGTCGAACATCATAATTTTCCCATCAAACTATGGTACTTGTTGTCAAATTTTATTGCAACTATCCATCTCAAAGAACCATAATATAAACACCAAAAACCTCTAAAAACCCCCTCTTATACCAATTTGTTGAAAAAGAAACAGATGATGTGCACAGAATAGAGTGAATAAGAGAGTATAAAACAGATCAGTTCTTTATATGCAAGAAAAAACTATTTATATTGCCAATTGAAATCTTTACAATCAGTGTTGTTGCACTTCTTATTCATTATATGTTCACTAGTTTTGTCTATCTATCTTCTTCATATAAAGAAAACTATAGCTTTTCTATTTAAAACAAGTTAGGTTGCAAAATATATACCACTACAACAACAAGCATTAAATTAAATTTCTGGTGACTAACTGAAATATATTTAAGAGGTTCAACATCTCTCCCTAATTGAAAGTGAGTGAAAGTCAAAATAAGTTACGGGGAATTTATCTGAGATTGTTGTTCATGGTTTGGAATCTCGTGAGTCGAAGACATTTATAGCAGATCGATCATCAAGATTAACTTCAACACAAGAAACTCAAACTACTCTCCCTTTTCTCCGACCCCCTGACGCAACCCTCCTAACCCGTAGGTCAAAAGTCCACGTACACAGGATCATTCTTCTTCCACTAGCCCGAAGATCTCTCGGAAATTGGCTCTTCTATTTCCCTTTCGAGAAAATATGCACCCACAACAAAACCTCGTGGAATTCCCCTTTCACGTTTCGGGAGATCGGACTTCGCGATTTCGCGAATCCTGTAATAAAGTGTCTTATCTCTTAGACCCCCGAAAACAGAATTACCGAACTCCAATGTTTAGTGACCAAAATAAATAAATGGTTGTGATTCCCTATTCGATCCAACGGTCAGCGCGTTTCTCGCGTATAGGAAGTTCGAGACTCTCGATACCAAAATCTCTTGTCGACGCAAACCCTAAATTCCCAAATCCTGATGTCAATTTCGACTATTTGGATTTCATGAGTTGCGATGTCATGCAAATCTGTTCCATGAACCCTGAAATCCTGATCCTCTATTTCCTGAAATCCTGAAAGATCAACCCTCGACACAATTCCCGGCGCTGGTCCCACAACTAGACTTTCCACATTTTCGGGACTTCACACCTCGTGAGTCTTAATGCAAAGATTTCGGGACTTCCACTCACGAAACCCTGAAATGAAAATCCACGACCAAATCCAACGAATCCTGTTGGCTTGAATTTACGGCTCTGCCTCTCCTAAGCTTGAACCTTTGAAAACCCACTCCGTAACTCCCCTGCTTCTCCGTGAGATTCGATGGCTCACGGGACTTTGCGAATTCTCCACAGAGAATTCTGACCGTCCGTTCTCCTTCCTTAACAAGGAATTCTGCAACCTTTTCACCAAACTGGTTTTCAATGGTACTTAACTGCCTGTGACACAAACTTGTGATGCCTCCTCAATGTTCCAATGCACAAACTTCATGTGCTTTTCTTCGACGATTTCAAAGGCTTCATTCTTCCTGAGCTTTTTCTAACTATGAGTCTTAAAGAAGACTCCTGCATGCACTCCTTGCGGAAAATCCTTCAATTACTTCAAAGGATTGAAGTCCTTCGACTCTGCGCACTCCTTGCAGCAACAATCTTTCAACAATTTGCTCAGGTTACAAAACCTGAAACTCTACTCAGGCTGCGCACTCCTTGCACGACTCCTGTGCCTAGATGCACTTCTAAGGGGATGAGAAAAAAAGCTACCTTATCTGAGATTTCAGAGACAAACCTCTGAACCCTTTGTCAACGCACTCCTTGCGGACAATGCAACTACACTCCTTGTAGGAACTCTTGCTCAAATAGAGAAACAATTGAAAATCATTTCCCTTACTCTCTCTCTCTCTCTCTCTCTTAGATTTCAAACATTCCACAAGAAATCATTCATACATAGCATAAAATCAATTGCATGACAGAAAGAGTAAATCATTCATGAGCATAACATTCAACAATACATACACAGAGAATATTTGAACACCATGAGTCTGAATCAAAGCCTTTTTGTATTAATCCAGAACTTCTATACATGGAATTCATCTACATAGCTCTCTGCTTCTTCTCTTCTATGCTCTATGATCTCAATTGGAATCCTCCTCAATTGACATAATAATAATCTTACAATACAGAATGAGGGTGTCTATATCCCGTTTCCCTCTTTCATTCTAAACTGTCTAATTTACGCATTAATTTCTATCTACTTGCATTAACTATTATAAATGCCTTCTACCTACTAAGGACGAGAGTGGATCGCTCAAGGTCCTTTTACATTATACAAGTGTCCCCTCCATTTAATGATCTCATTGTCATTACATAACATTTTCAAAATTTGCGTTGGGTTCTTTTCCAGCTGTCTTTTATCTCCGCACTGGCTCGCTTGAGATGCTCCTGCATCATACTCCCTCGCTTGAAAATTTTCATGGGCTCCTATCCATGAGCTCGCGCATAGTCTGTCCATGCCTCTGGATCTCTACTTCAGTTTCCCAGTTGGCATATTCAAATGTATGACCCTTCCATTTGACCAGATACTGAAAGTATTTCTTTCGCTTGGTCTTCTTACCAACTCTTTTGTCCAGTATGCGCTCCATATACGGCTTCTCTACAACTGGCATCTGCTTTCACCACTGAACCTCTGGTTGTTCATTTCCTGCTTTTTCTTCCTTAGCTTTATATGGGTACAAATCTGAAACATTGAATACCAGAGAAATTTCGATCCCATCGGGTAATTCAATCTCATAAGCATTCGCCCCATATTTCTTCAAGACCTTGCAAGGTCCGATTTTCTTCATTTTCAGTTTATTATATGTTCCTCTCGGGAACCTTTCCTTTCTCAAATGTGCGAGGATCAAATCACCAAATTCAAATTGAAGATGTCTTCTGTGTTGATCTGCTCTCCGGTTATATTCCTGGCTCGAACTCTGCAATCGTTCCTTCACCCGGCTGTGAAGTTCCTTCATCGGCTCTGCGAAATATTCTGCACTAGCGCTCCTAATCACAGTCTGTTTTGAATCTCTCAGCTCCGAAATTCCTCTCGGTTGTATGCCATAGATAATCTGAAATGTACTCTGCCCTGTGCTCCTGTTAACTGAGTCGTTATAAGCAAACTCCGCCTGTGGTAATATGTTATCCCACTGGCTGTGATGTTCTATCACCAAGCTCCTCAGCAAGTCTCCCAGACTTCTGTTCACCACTTCTATGTGTCCATCTGTCTGAGGATGATAAGCTGAAGTGAACGAAAAGTTAGTTCCCAGCTTCTTCCATAATGTCCTCCAAACGTTTCCTACGAACTTAGTGTCTCGATCTGAAACTATGCTTCTTGGCAAGCCATGAAGTCGAATGACTTCTTTGAAAAACAGATTCGTAATGTGAGTTGTGTCACTAGTTTTTTGACATGGAATGAAATGTGCCATTTTGGAGAATCTATCCACCACCACAAAGATTGAGTCAAACCCTCTTTGTGTTCTTGGCAACCCCAATATGAAGTCCATGCTGACTGCATCCCACGACTTCTCAAGTATGGGCAATGGTTGATAAAATCCTATATTCTGCCTCTTGCCTTTCGAATGTTGGCAAATCCTACATCTGTCCACAAATCTTTTGATGCCTTCTCACATTCCTGGCCAAAAATATGACTCATTCAACTTTGCGAACGTCTTGTCATGACCGAAGTGTCCGACCAATCCTCCACTGTGTTTTTCCTTCAGCAAATTCTCCCTCATGGAGCATTTTGGAATACAAAGTTGATTACCTTTAAATAGTAATCCTTCCTAGATCATGTATTCTGCCCATTGGCTTCTATCTTTGAGAATTGGATTCTCAGTTGCTTCATACGCCTCTTTAAAATCTGGATCAGCTTGATACATCTCCCTGAGATCATCAAAACCCAACGTTTTGACTATGAACTCCTGCAATAACAAACATTTCATGCTCAAAACATCAACAAATTTGTTAGAAGTACCAGAAATATGTTTAATCACAAAAGTGAAATTTTGCATGTATTCAACCCATTTAACATGTCTTTGATTCAACTTTTCCTGTTGAGTCACAAACTGCAGTGCATGATTATCACTGTATAAGACAAATTCCTTAGGGATCAAGTAATGTCTCCATTTCTTCAATGCCTGTATAATAGCATAGAACTCCTTGTCATAAGTGGAGTATTTCACTTTCGCTTCATTTAGTTTTTCACTGAAGTATTCTATCAACCTGTCTTCTTGGCTCAAGACTGGCCCTATTGCAAATCAACTTGCATCACATTTCACTTGAAATGTCTTTTGGAAATTAGGCAACACCAAGATTGGTTGTTCCATGATTTTCCTCTTCAACAGATTAAAACTCTTCTCAGCCTCTTTTGTCCGGTGAAAAGATTTGTGTCTCTTCTTCACTGTGTCCATCATCGGTGCTCTAATTCCACTAAAATTCCTGATGAACTTTCGGTAGAAACTAGCCAATCTGTGAAAACTTCTCACCTCAAAGATATTCTTTGGTGACGGCCAATTCTTGATCACCTCCACCTTATCTGGATCCATCCTCAACTTATTTGTAGAAATAACAAACTCCAAATAAATGAGCTTTGTCTTCATGAACAAGGATTTCTTCATGTTTATCAGTAGCTTCTCTTGCTGTAACCTCTGCATCACTATAGCCAAATGTTTCAGATGCTCTGCCTTTGTTTTGTTGAAAATCAATATATCATCAAGATATACGATAACAAATTTTCCGATGAAATCCTTGAGGACTTCATTCATCAACCTCATGAAAGTACTTGGCGCGTTCATTAAACCAAACAGCATGACAAGCCATTCATATAACCCTTCATTGGTTTTGAACACTGTCTTCCATTCATCACCTTCCCTCATGCGAATCTGGTGATAATCGCTTTTCAAATCAATCTTTGAAAAATATTTTTCTCCACTCAAGCAATCCATCAGATCATCCATCCTTGGCAATGTAAATCTGTACCTGATGGTTATCTTGTTGATCTCCCTTGAATTAGTACACATCCTCTAGGCTCCATCTTTGTTCGGACTGAGTACTGTCGGAATAGCACATGGACTAAAGCTTTCCTTGACCAAACCTTTGTCCAACAAATCCTGGACTTGTCTTTTGACCTCTTCATTCTCCTGCGATGTCGATCTGTACATGGCTTTGTTCATAAAACTAGCTACTGGTATGATATCAATATGATGACTCACACTTCTGATCGGTGGCAACGAACGAGATAGTTCGTCCACTACTATGTCAGCGAACTCTTCCAGCAGTTCCTGAACCTCTTCTGGTAAATCATCTACCCTTGTGCTGGTTAAAATAATGTTTGCCTTCTTGACCACAATGAATTGCGGTTCCTCCTTCTTCTTGACCTCCTTAAGAATTTCCTTCCCACTCATGAGAAGTACAGTGTTGCTTACTTCAGGTTTCACCTCCTTATCTTTGATTGAAAGAAACATGTGAGTTCTCCCATTCTTCTCTAGGGTGTATGTGTTCATCCTCCCATCATGAATCACATTTCTGTCATATTGCCACGGTCTACCCAGCAATAAATGACAAACATCCATGGGAATGACATCAAAAAGTATCTTATCATTATATCCTCCTATCTTAAATTCAACTAAACATTGTTTAGTGACAGTTACCTGATGTCCTTTTTGTAGCCATGAAACTCTGTATGTGATTGGATGATCAATCGTCTCCAGCTCCAGTTTTTCTACCATCTCTGTTGAAACGAGATTATCTGTGCTACCAATGTCCAAAATGACTTTGCATACCCTTTCTTTGGTTTTGCATACAGTCCGAAAATTTTTGTTTCATTGGACTGAACTCTCCACCTCCTTCTCTGGTGTCAAAAGAGATTTTCACATCATTAGCGATCTTCCGCCTTCAGCATCCTCTGCTTCAACATTTTGCCTTTGGGCTTCGGCAATGTGAGCCTCTCCACCTTCCCTCTTTTTGTCTGGACATTCATAAGACTTGTGTCTATCCTTTCCGCATGTGAAGCATGTTATTACTCCACCTCTTCCTCTTCTTCTACCTCTGGTATGAGGAAAAATATTATTATCAACATACTCTCCTTTCTGATCAGCATACTATCTTCCCTGTCCACCATATTGCCCTTTCTGTGAGCTTCCACCACTCTCAATATGAGGTTGAGGTTTCTTCCAATCTTCTTTAGGATTTTGATTTCTATCTTGGACAACTGAATTTCCCCTGGGTTGAATTCTTCCTTGGCCTCTTTGACCCTACTTTCGGCTCAACTTTTCTTCAACTTTTAGAGCCATCTGATAAGCATCTTCCACCATTCAGATGGTTATCATGCTCATCTCTTCCTGAATTTCGTATCTCAGGCCATTCATATACCTGGAAACCTTTTCATCATTACTTTCACAATGACCTACTCGGATGTTCAGCCTGTAGAACTCTTCAGTATATTCCTTCACTGTCATCAGCTTCTGTCTCAAGTTTTGCATCCTTCGAAACAAAGTAATTTGATAATCTCTGGGGATGAATTTCGCCTTCATCTTTGCGATCATCCTGTCCCAAATCTTGATATTTTTCTTGCCTTGTCAGCATCTGTCAGCTTGTAGCTCATCCCACCATAATGGTGCATGTCCCTTTAATATCATGACAACATGTTTGACCTTCTTGTCCTCTTCAACATCTTCATAGTCAAAGTATGTTTCCAGAGCTCTAATCCAATCTATAAGCTCCTCTACATCAAGATTTCCCTCATAAACTAGAATGTCCATCTTGTCTCTTGCACCCATTCTTACAACAACTCTAAGCAAGCATTCATTTGTTGCATCCTCTATTATGACTTCTTCTTCGTCATGTCCAGCTTCATTTTCACTTTCGGAATCACTAAGATCCCCAACACCGACTGTGTGCCTCTATGTTGTCTCCATGTCCTCAAGTTTGGCACGTAAGTCACGCATTTCTCTTTATATGGCTGGATCAGGCATCTGCCTACCCCTTCTTCTCAGAATTTCTCTATCCTCTGGTGGATCAGGTGTTTGCCTATCCCTTCTTCTCGGCGACATGGTGAATCTTCTTTTCCCTACTACAGAAAGCAAAGAAACGTTTCTGTGCTCTGATACCAAGAATGGCGCAGCCCTCCTAACCCTCAAGTCAAAATTCCACGTACACAGGATCATTCTTCTTCCACTGGCCTGAAGAGCTCTCGAAAATTGGCTCTTCTATTTCCCTTTCAGGAAAATCTGCACCCACAGCAAAACCTCGTGGAATTCCCCTTTCACATTTCGGGAGATCGGACTTCGTGATTTCGCGAATCATGTAATCAAGTGTCTTATCTCTCAGACCCCCAAAACCAGAATTACCGAACTCCAATGTTCAGTCACCAAAAGAAATCAATGGTTGTGATTCCCCATTTGATCCAATGGTCAGTGCGTTTCTCACGTATCGAAAGTTCGAGACTCTCGATACCAAAATCTCTTATCGATGCAAAACCTGAATTCCCAAATCCCGATGTCAATTTCAACTATTCGACTTTTGTGAGTTCGCAAGTTGCGATTTCATGCAAATCTGCTCCACAAAAACTGAAATCCCGATCCTCTATTTCCTGAAATCCCGAAATATCAACCCTCGACATGATTTCCAGCGCTGGTCCCACAACTAGACTTTTCGCCTTTTCGGGACTTCGCACTTTGCGAGTCTTAATGCAAATATTTTGGGACTTCCACTCACGAAACCTCAAAATGAAAATCCATGACCAAGTCCAACGATTCCTATTGGCTTGAATCTACGGCTCTGCCTCTCCTGAGTTTGAACATTTGAAAACCCACTCTGTAACTCCCCTGCTTCTCCGTGAGATTCGACGGCTCATGGGACTTCATGAATTCTCCACGGAGAATTTCAATCGTTCGTTCTCCTTCCTTAACAAGGACTTCTGCAACCTTTTCACCAAAGTGGTTTTCAACGGTACTTAACCACCTGCGGCACAAACTTGCGACACCTCCTCAATGTTCCAATGCACAAACTTCCTATGATTTTCTTCGACGATTTCGAAGGCTTTATCCTTCCTGAGCTTTTTCTAACTCCGAGTCTTAAACAAGACTCTTGCGTGCACTCCTTGCAGCAAATCCTTCAATTACTTCAAAGGATTGAATTCCTTCGACTCTGCGCACTCCTTGCAGCAGCAGTCTTTCAACAATTTGCTTAGGTTACAAAACCTGAAACTCTACTCGGCCTGCACACTCCTTGCACGGCTCCTGTGCCTAGCTGCACTTCTAAGGGGATGAGAACAAAAGATACCTTATCTGAGCTTTCAGAGACAAACCTCTAAACCCTTTGTCAACACACTCCTTGCGGACAATTCAACTGCACTCCTTGCAGGAACTCTTGCTCAGATAGAGAAACAATTGAAACTCATTTCCCTTACTCTCTCTCAGATTTCAAACATTCCACAAGAAATCATTCATACATAGCATAAAAGCACTTGCATGACAGAAAGAGTAAATCATTCATGACCATAACATTCAACAATACATACACAGAGAATATTTGAACACCGTGAGTCTGAATCAAAGCCTTTTTGTATTAATCCAGAACTTTTGTACATGGAATTCATCTACACAGCTCTCTACTTCTTCTCTTCTATGCTCTATGCTCTCAATTGGAATCCTCCTCAATTGACATAATAATAATCTTACAATACACAATGAGGGTGTCTATATCCTGTTTCCCTCTTTCATTCTAAACTGTCTAATTTATGCATTAATTTCTATCTACTTGCATTAACTATTATACATGCCTTCTACCCACTAAGGACGAGAGTGGATCGCTCAAGGTCCTTTTACATTATACAAGTGTCCCCTCCGTTTAATGATCTCATTGTCATTACATAACATTTTCAAAATTTGCGCTAGGTGCTTTTCCAACTGTCTTTTATCTCCGTGTTGGCTCGCTTGAGATGCTCCTACATCACCCCCTGAGGTGATTCTGCTAAGAATTCATCGTTATTTCTAGAAATTTCTGGTTACTGCTCACTCTTATTTCTGGTCATGGTCCACTCACTAAGGATTAAGGAATTCGTCGATCGTTTTCTTTATGACAAGTTTTCTTAATGTGCAAAAAAATGACATCAAAGTTGAATATATGATGATGATGATGATTAACGTCCACTAAGACCTAATTGGTCTATCGGACCTTAAGAGGATAAGTGATTACTTGTGATTCTTTAGAATTTTATTTCTGTGCTCGAAAAGCATTAAGAGAAGCTTTCCAAGATCACCACACACACACACACATATATAATTTTATTTAGTTAATAATATTAATTAAAAATTAGAGTGTTCCACACATTAACATGAAAATTGAACAATGAAAATATATAGAATATGTATTCTTTTATTTAGTTAATAATATTAATTAAATATATTATATGATATAATATATAATTTTAATAGTTTTATATGGTACATTGTGAAGAAATGAAAAAACAATTTTTATTATTATTAACAAATGAAATGTTATTTTATATTATTAAAAAAAAATGATTTAACATCAGTTTTCATAATTAATTAATATTATTAATTTCATTGTGTAATTATTTATTTTGGTTTAATTATATAATTAAATTAAACAAGCATTTGACTCAATTCTAGTTGTTTTTATCTATTTATGATTATATTTTTAACATCATTTCACTCTAAAATTGTCCATTATCAATGTTAAAGAAGGAAGGTTTACAAAATAAATAAAAAAAGTTTAAAAGTATTATTAAAAATCTAATATTTATAAGAAATAGATAAATAAATTAATGATTCATCATTAATAACTATAAAAGAATTTTAATGGTTATTTTAAAAGAATTTTATGGTTATTTTAGCATTTGTATAGAATTAAATTCCCTATAAATATGATAGTATAAAACTAGATGATAACTAATATATGTGTTTGATATTTTTTTGTTAGTGGCATGTTACAGTAGTCCAAGTTAATCGAGTCAAAATGACCAATTGCTTTGACAATCTATGTAGTGATTTGTGTCTTTGACTTGTTTTTAGTAATCTAGATAGACCATTACTCTACATATATATCTTTAAAATAAAATCATTTGATAGTATAAAGCTAGATGGTAATCCAAGTAGACCATTACTATACATATATATCTTTAAAAAGAAAACCATTTAATATCACACCTAAAAAAATATGATGAATTATTTTCAATAATAATCTATTAAAAAAAAATTCGATAACATGGAGAAGTTCCCTAGGTAATGATATGTCTTACCCAAAATAATAAGTGGAATGAACTCCATAATCTCATTCTACCACCCCCACTCAAAAAAGAAAACATGGATAAACATGCATAAAAATATATGCAATATAATCATATACATAATGTATACATGTCATATCTAAATATATTCATACTTGCACACAATTTGCATATGTATCTATCTATATATGCATTTCATATCTATCTATGCCCCTTTGATTAAATAAATGGATCAATAGAAGATGTAGGGATGCCTTTGATTGTTGACATACTCTTTATTTGCCTTACGAACTCCTTCATTTCACCCTAATGTGTGATGTCATAAACTTCTCATTGATTGTCCACTCTAACACACCTCTACCAAAAAATGAAAAATGTATGTTGTAAGAATAATATCTAGCATCTACTCCTTCAATTTTGGAGTAGAATGATGTGGCACTATCAACACCAATGTACACTTGGATAGCTATAGTGGTGCTACATGAAGAAAATAAGGGACTTGGTCCACCCAACAATGTACTAGAATTAGGGGAAAGAATACTCCATTTTGTGACCCCTAGTGGCTATATTTTGTTTATATGTGACGGGTTGTAATCTTGTGTCATTGAATACTTGTATATATTTTCATAGCACAAGATTTTCTCTCAACTTGATGACCCTACCCTATCCATCACCTCACAATGGTTGTTTCATAGTCGTATGGCTACCTAGTTTGTTAGACACGTTGTCATTATGTACTCGGTTAACCCCTCAAAAAAATTGGGTGTGTAGAGCAGGGATATAAATTGTATCAAAATGCAAAGGAAAAGGATTAGATTGTCCATTGTAGTGGTGTGCTAGTGTCTAATCAAAGTGGGAAAATATGTGCTCTCTAAGGGCCCTGTGATGAGTAGGTTGTCTAATTATACATGATTCCCCAAAACAATATTGCATATGTTTGTATTTCACTATTCTATGGACCTCATTTCAAGTAAATGGTATATTAGGAGTATGGAGTGTGTGGTTTGGAGTAATTTGATGAGTAGTAAATACAATCACATAGTATTTCATTGTATATGAACTTCATCAAACTAAAACTCCAATATTGAGTTACTTTGGAAAGACTTCAAATTTCCCCTAATTTGGATTTATTCTAAATTCTTAGTCAATATATTATGTATTTGGAGCTACATGTAGTAATTGTTGAATTTCATTTGTAAAAGTAATACATTTCTTTATCTACTTGAAAAAATATGAAACTACTTTCGTTTTATTGAACAAACATTGTTCTATAAGAATCGTTTGTGTTATCACCAAAAAATTGCTCACAAAAATATAGGTGGTGTCCGAATAAATTACTAGTGAAATACACCAAGTAGCATACCTCCAAAATTAATAGGATTCAATTAGAAAAGTCACAAAACTATACAAAATGGCTCCTTGAATTTCACCTCAGTCTTCCAAAGGTATTTTTGCACACAACAATGTAGGCTAACACTATCAAATTTGTGCAAATTGTGCAACTGTCGTCAAAGAAACCCGCGTAGATGTGGAAGCGATGTATTTATGATTTTGGCTGGGCTTCACCCACTTCCAGCTTGGGTGTACCACAAGAAGTCATCCAATCCAAGTCTAAATCTATCCTTGGGGTCATTTAAGGACTAGATAAGTACCTAAATGAGTACCCCTATTCACATTGCAAACTAGTTTTGTAAAAGATGAATCCTGTAAATACAAGCTTCAGGTGTGCACCAAAGAACGATATTTTTAGTGTTTTTATGTTGTTGAAATTGCTCCTTGATATTCCACTACTATCATAAAATATTTTCAACATACATAGCAAGAGCCAACATTCTCACCTCTGGAGAAGTTGGTGATAATTCTTGATAGCCATTATCATATTGTAAGAGGAGAAGGATTTTTACCTTGGGGACTTTTAGGAACCTCCCAAGGAGGAAGAGGGAAACTCACAAATTTCATACCTTATTCTACATTGTTTCTAATAGAATCTTTTCCATTGGTGACTATCCCTTGTTCCAATTTTTAGTTTTATGTTGCTCTTCATGCATGTTTTAGTTTTGTTATCATTTATTTTTTATTTCTTGTTTACTTCACTTGTTGGCCCAGTAATTACTAATATTTTAGTGTAGTACTTTGTTGTCTTGACAAGGTATCAAAGTTGTTAAGTACCTAAGACCCGAATACAAAATACCACAATAGTACCAAATATATCTTAATACAATCACCACACAAGATATATGAAACAATATAGAAAACCACCACTTTATTATATCAAACCCTTAGAGTAGGGAAACACCATACAATGGATCCTATTATGAAAGGGATCCTCTCCTGTTCATTTGCCTCTTCGAGGGGGAAACCTCCTAATGAGATTCAACTCTAAATACAATACTTCTCTTCATGTCCCATTATATTGTTTGAACCCATTTAAATAGTGCTACCATCACCTAATAACATTCTAGAGGAGGAATCTTCTAGAAGTAGAACCATCTAAGAAGTCATATTACATTTATTATATCTAACTACCCATTTATTATAT
>CBVK0103490590.1:0-12481 GCA_900067695.1 Picea abies | reverse complement strand
ATTGGCTTGGGATCATTACAGTGGTATTAGAGCTCTGATCCTCCAAACCTGTGAGCATTAGAGCATGCAGAGGTATAGTGGTATCTTTATGGGAAGAAGGAAGAAGAAGGAAGAAGAAGGCTAGTGAAATAGAAGTCAAAATGGAGGGATCAGGAGATGAGCATGAGCCATAGGGCTTGGCTTTCTTGGCAGTCGAATTCCAAAAATTCCATAAAACCATAGTTGGTATAGAAAGAAATATGTTCCACCACTTACAGGAAATCCAAGAGACAAATCGGAGGGAACAAGATGAAATCATTGAGACCTTGAAGATGGTATATGGGAATCTGAGGAAGATTGATGAGAACCAAACGATGATAACCTGACTATTGATGCAGATGACTCATCAGGGGAAAGACCCTGAGACATATGAAAGCAAAGAGGCTGGTGGATCCCATGGTGAAATCAGGTATAATCCAGAAAAGGATCATAGTTCCGAAGGAAGCCATGGAGGGGGTACATCACATGGACATATGGGTAGCAAGGTTAACCCTAGACCATAATTTCCCACATTCACAGATGAACAGGTGCAACAGGAGCAGGTGGATGACTTTGTTGAGTAGATGGAACAGTGTGCTAGGGAGTACCATGGCTTGGATATGATAATTCAAAGAAAGATGTCCCTAGATCAATATTGCCAACTCAAGTTCAGAAACAAGCCCAGGCCGAACCAACGAAGCAGTTATGAGTTTGAACAAAGAGTAGGGAAGATGGAGATCCCATACTTTGGTGGTATGACCAAGATGATAGCACATGCATGGGTACAGAAGCTGGACACTTATCTGCAGCTTAAACTTTGGTGGTATGACCAAGATGATAGCACATGCATGGGTACAGAAGCTGGACACTTATCTGCAGCTTAATCCCATGAGGGAGATGGAAGCCATCAAAATTTCCACTATGTATTTGGATGGCAAGGCTCATGATTGGTGGTATCATGGACTCACCACACTAGGCCACAATCAGATAGTGACCTATATAGAGTTCACTCAGAGACTCATTGACATATTTGATCAGGGGGATCCTGAGTTGCACTTCCGGGATCTCACACAACTTAGGCAAATAGGAGCAGCAGAGGTGTACATTGAAGAATTCCAAAGGCTAGCAGTCATGGTACAGGATATATCACCAACCAGACTTATGATGATTTTCACTGAAGGATTGATGGAACCCTTGAAGGGTTGGGTTAAGGATTTTAATACTACCAACCTAGATGATGTTATTTGGAGGACAAGGGACCTAAGACCTGCTGCCAAACCAAAGTTTGTACCTAGGCCACCTCTTAACACCGGAGGACAAGTTCAGAGACCTCCAATGAACCAGGGGGGATGTGACCCAAGGGGGTTTGATAGGGGTCGTGGAAGAATGGATGATAACACTAGGAGGGAACTAAGAAGGAATCAACTCTGCTTCACATGCAAAGAACCATGGAACCCATCACACAAGTGCATGGGCCATGGCCAAGTGCACTACATATAGGTGACCTCGGACAATGAGGAGGAGGAAGATTACAGCCAACTTCAGAACATGGAGGCTAAAACCATAGAGACAACAGAGGATGAGGTCACAGGATAGGACAATACATCTGAGAGGAAAGCCACCTTGGCATCTATCAACGAGGTTCCCAAATTTAACACCTTTAGGATAAGAGGAGTCTTCCAGGGGAAGAAAGTATCAGTATTGATTGATGGGGGAACCTCTCACAACTTCATTGACTCAGCATTGTTGAGGAGGAGGCATATGCCCATGGTGGAATTTGAAGGGTTCAAGTTGGAGGTAGTAGGTGGAAGCACTGTGCCTTGTGACAGGTACATTCCTAGTATGAAGCTTACATTGGGTAGGCATGAGTTGGTATAGGACGTCTATGTGATGGACCTTCTGGACACTAACATAATCCTAGGAGTTTAGTGGCTCAGCACATTGGGGCCTATCACCACCAACTACAAGACCATGGAGATTTCTTTTATAGAGGAGGGTGGACGAAAGCACATTGGGGCCTATCACCACCAACTACAAGACCATGGAGATTTCTTTTATAGAGGAGGGTGGACGAAAGGTAGTGCTCCGAGACATTACAGGTAATTCTGCCAAGGTAGTTACGACCAAGAGGATGGAAGCCATCTTCAGGAGAGAGGAGATTGTGTATGCAGCTGAATGTAGGATTTTGGCACATGTGGATGAGCAGGGTAAGGTTCACTACACTCCATAGATCCAATAGATCATTGACAAACACAACAAAGTGTTTGGACTGATTCCTCCAGGGGTGCCACCAGATAGGGGTTTTGAGCATATCATTGAGCTAGAGACAGGAGCTAAACTAGTCATCACCACACCATACAGGTATCCGAAGAAGTATAAAGATGAGATAGAGAAGGCCATCAAAGAACTTTTGGACATGGGGCACATCATGCCAAGCTCTATCCCTTTTGCTTCTTCATTAGTGTTGGTCAAGAAGAAACATGGGACTATGCGGGTGTGCATTGACTTCCGGGCTTTGAATAAAAAGACAATAAAAAACAGGTACCCTATACCATAAAAAGACAATCAAAAACAGGTACCCTATACCAAGGATTGATGAGTTGCTAGACGAACTGCATGGAGCTGTCTATTTCACAAAAATTGACCTATGTTCTAGCTACCATCAAATGAAGATGAGGGAGGAGGACATCTAAAAAACTGCTTTCAAATGTCATTATGGCCATTATGAGTTCTTGGCGATTCCCTTCGAGTTAACCAATGCCCCAACCACGTTCCAATCTTGCATGAACCATGTGTTCAACAAACAGTTGAGGAAGCACTTGTTAGTATTTTTTGATGGCTTGCTCATTTACAACAAGACGTGGGAGGAACACCTTTGGCATGTGGACCAAATTTTGTCTATCATGGAGGAACAATCATTGTATGCTAAGGAGTCCAAATGTGATTTTGGAATGACAGAAGTTCTTTACTTGGGACACATCATCAAAGAAAAAGGGGTACAGGTACATCATGAGAAAATAAAAGCCATTATGGAGTGGCCTACACCTAAGACACTCACAAAGTTAAGGGGATTTCTAGGCATGTGCACTTACTACAAATTTTTTTTCAAAGGGTTCTCTCAGCTGTGTGAAACTTTGATCGATTTGACTAAGAAGGGAGCCTTCAAATGGAGTGAAGAAGCTCAATTTATGATGGATAAGATGAAAAAGGTGATGGGCACATGCCCAGTGCTAACTCTACCAGATTTCGGCCTACCTTTCACCTTGGAGTGTGATGCCTCAGGAGAAGGTATATGGGTCGTACTGATGTAGAATGGGCATGTATATGGGTTGTATTTCCTATGAGAGATAAAAACTCAGGGGTCATAAGCTACTCTACAAAATTTATGACAAAGAAATGTTGGCTATCATGCACGCACTAGCCAATTTCAGGCAATATATGGTAGGTGCACGGTTTGTGGTCAAACAAGATCATAACAGTCTTAAATACCTATTGGAGCAGAAGGAATTAAATGAAAGACAATAGAAATGGGTTAACAGAATATAGGCCTATGACTTTGACATTGAATTTGTCAAAGGGAAGAAAAACGTGGTGGTTGATGCATTGTCCAAGAGGCCATCCATTTATCCCATGAAAGGTGTATCTGTTGATTGGAAGGACCACTTAGTGATGGAGTATGAAAAGGATCAGTTTGCTTGTCAGCTATTATATGGACAACTACATGATGATAACTTCAGGATTATAAATGACCTCATCTATTACAAGGGCCGAATATTTTTGGCTCCTGGATCGACCTTCAAGGCCAAAGTGTTGCAGGCATGTCATGACTCACTAATGGCAGGGCACCAAGGGATTGGTAAGACGTACATGAAAGTGAGAGAGATGTTCTCATGGAAGGGCCTCAAGGAGGATTTAATAAGGCATGTCAAGGAGTGTACTACGTGCCAGGAGAACAAGGATGAGCACACTCACCCAGCAGGGCTACTGAAACCCTTACCCATTCCAGAGCACAAGTGGGAAAGCATATCCATGGATTTCATCACTGGGTTTCCAAGGACATAGGGGAAAGACTACATTTTCGTAGTGGTGGACAGGTTGACGAAGTTTGCACACTTCTTCTCCATAGCCACAGACTTCGACGCAGCACAGGTGGCCGAACTATTTTTCAGGGAGATCTTCAGATTACACGGCCTACCCAAGACCATTGTCAGTGATAGGGATAGCATATTCATGAGTACATTTTGGCAGGAGTTGTTTAGATTAGTTGGTACGACCTTGACCCCTAGTACCAGTTATCACCCTCAAACGGATGGACAAACCAAGATAGTCAACAAGTGGGTGGAAGTCTATCTCAGGAATTATGTGGAAGGGCAACAGAAAGCGTGGGTCATATGGTTTCACTTAGGAGACTACTGCTACAACACCACCCAACACGTATCCATAGGCATGACACCATTCCAGGCCTTATACAACTATGATCCACTCTCTTTTGTGGAGATTTATTTTGGTGACAGTAGGGCACCAATGGTACAAGATTGGGTATAGAAGAGCCAAGACATCCTCAGAGATCTAAATGATCATCTACAGAGAGCACAGAACCAATAGAAGGTCCAATCATATAAGAATCGAGTAGAGCACACTTTTGAGGTTGGTGACCTAGCCTATCTAAGACTCCAACCATACAGGAAGGCTTCAATAAAAAGAAGCGGAGCAGAGAAGATACAACCACGTTTCTTTGGGCCCTACGAGATCAGCAGGAAGATAGGGGTCATAGCCTATGAGTTGGAGCTTCCACAGGACATCAGAATACACAATGTCTTCCATGTGTCCTGCCTGAAGAGGGTCATCGGCCAACACATCACACCCATTGAGGTACTACCTCCCATGGACGAAGAGGGGTAACTTGTTTTGATTCTGGAAGAGATACTGGAGGTTCGGGAGAAGAGGCTCAGGAAGAGAAGCATCAAAGAGTACCTGATCAAATGGAAGGATCTACCCATTGAGGATGCCACGTGGGAGAATGAACAGGTGGTACGTGAGACAGGTTTGGAATTTCTTGAGGAAAAGAAATTTCTAGCAGGGGAGACTGTAATGTTCCCCACCTCTTGCTGAGGAGGTTTGGTATGACTTAGTGGACTAGGTATCCCCACTAGGCCATAGTCTCACACTGAGGGGAAAAGTCAACCAAACTAATGTTATATTCTTAAGTTGACTTAATAAAAAGGTAAAAAGAGTTAAAAGCTAACTCAATGAAGGAATAGAAGCACTAGAGGTTGAGGTAGGATTTAACCCTAGGGGTTAACTTAACTCAACAAGGAAATAGAAAAAAATTATAAAGAGAAGGCTAGGGTGCACCTCTCATTCATTCTGGATTTTGGTATTTGCTTGTTGATTCTCTTGAGCATACAGTTTTGAGGGTTTTGATATTACAAACCCTAGTGAAAAATTCAGTGGTGAAATATTCCACTCACCTTGTTCCAAGCTTGGTCTCGGGGATGAAACACTCCACCCACACCATTCTACATCCATCATCTAATCAGGAGGACTAGCAGGGTCATACCAGTTGGACCAGCAGGGTCGTACTAGCTAGGGTTTTCTTGCAGGGGCGCACCATTTGTCGAGGAAGAGTTCGATCCAACATAATGAGGAAGATTTGGAGGTTTTCAACATTATAGTTTTTCTTACAATCCCTTTCTCATCATTTTGAGGGCTTCTTGGAGGAGTTATCACATCCCTATCATCCATTTGCAGGTTGGAACGATTTCAGGAGGAAGAGGACGATTTGGTGATTCAGTATTTCTCAGATCTAGAAGGCCATAGGCTAGATATGACCTTGAAACTTCTCTCAGGTGCTTGTGGTTGCCCAATCTATCATCCTAGAGAGTTTCATGGGATTCAGAGCCCATATTCAGCTAGGCCATACTATTGGCCATATTCATGGTTTTGGGAGGGCCGTACCAGTCTAGGGTTTCTGGAGTTTGAGGAGGAAGCTTCAGTGTTTGAGCTCCATACTTCAGGAGGAGGCTTCCATTGCCTTGATATATCAATGGGAGGAGTTTGGTAGCATTTGGGGGTCTTCATATTCAGGAGGGCCGAATCCTTGGTATCCATTTTCTTCAGCAGGTCGTTCCAGCAGTCAGCAGGGTCGTACCAGTTGCTTGAGGATTAGGCTTAAACCCTAGTTTTGCAGTTGAGCGTTCATATTCTATTACAACCTTTGGGAGGATTTCTTTGTATCTCCGGGAGCATTTTGCATGTAGCTCTATTATTGTCTTGAAGCCATATGAATCTATTCCATATATGCTTCTCTATTTGTATCAGGTGCTTGCTTTCTTATAATAAAGGTTGGATCTTGTTTGTGGTTCCTATCTTATGCTTTGTTGATGATATTCATTTGATGGCAATGATTCTTGTATAATCTATGGATGAATAATTGAATAAACCCTAAAGCCGAAATATTCACGGCCAACCTGCATACACAACAATTATCATCTAATCAGAAGGACTAGCAGGGTCGTACCAGTTGGACCAGCAGGGCCATACCAGCTAGGGTTTTCTTGCAGGGGCGCACCATTTGTTGAGGAAGAGTTTGATCTAGCATATTGAGGAAGCTTTGGATGTTTTCAGCATTAGGCTTTTGCTTGCAATCCCTTTCTCATCAATTTGAGGGCTTCTTGAAGGAGTTATCACGTCCCTATCATCCATTTGTAGGTTGGAACGATTTTAGGAGGAAGAGGATGATTTGGTGATTCAATATTTCTCAGATCTAGAAGGCCATAGGCTAGATCTGACCTTGAAACTTCTCTTAGGTGCTTGTGGCTTCCTGATCTATCATCCTAGAGAGTTTCATTGGATTCATAGCCCATATTCATCTAGGAAGTACTATTGGCCATATTCAGGGTTTCAGGAGGGTCGTACCAGTCTAGGGTTTATGCAGTTTGAGGAGAAAGCTTCAGTGTTTGAGCTCCATACTTCAAGAGGAGGCTTCCATTTCCTTGATCTAGCATTGGGAGGAGTTTGGCAACATTTGGGGGTCTTCATCTTCAAGAGGGATGAATCCTTGGTATTGATTGTCTTTAGCATGCCGTACCAACAGTCAACAGGGTCGTACTAGTTGCTTGAGGGTTAGGATTAAACCCTAGTTTTGCAGTTGAGTGTTCATCTTCTATTACAGCCTTTGGGAGGCTTGATTTGTATCTCTAGGAGAATTTTGTATGTAGCTCTATTATTGTATTGAAGCCATTTGAAGCTATTCCAGATCTTCTTCTCTATTTGTATCAGGTGCTTTCTTTCTTATAATAAAGGCCAGATCTTATTTGTGGTTCCTATCTTATGATTTGTTGATGATATTCATATGATGGCAATGATTCTTGTATAATCTGTGGCTGAATAATTGAATAAAACCTAAAGCTGAAATATTCATGGCCAACCTGCATACACAAAAATTACTAATAAAATCAGTGGTTAGTTAGTGATTCCAAGCAAAAAAATTGGCTTGGGATCATTACACCTTTCCTTTTGGATACCATAATCCAAACTCTTTTTTACCCTTGAGATATCTGAATATCCTCTTTACTGCTAGAACATGTGATTCGTTTGGTGCTACTTGAAATATTTCCACCTGCCCAAATTCCTGTATTACATCTAGTCTGGATGTTGTCACATAAAGTAAGCTGGCAATCATGACCTGTACTACCTATGATCTGTAGAATTTGAATCATCATCTTTACTTAACTTGCAACTAGTTTGCATAGGAGTATTGACTGGTTTGAAATCTTCCATTTCGAACCTCTTTAGAATTTCTATGATATACTTGGTTTGAGAAATAAAAACTCATTGGTTGCTTTGAAATATCTAAAGACCTAGAAATAAGGATAGTTCTCCAAGTAATGACATTTCAAATTCATTCTACATAGTCTTTGCAAATTTATGGCTCAACCTGTTATCATCACTTCCAAAAATAATATCATCAACATAAACTTTAATTAATAATATACTATCTTGAGTTACCTTGATGTAGAGGTTGTTGTCTGCATTTACTTTTTTGAACCCTTGCTGCTGTAAGTATTTGTCTAGTATGGAATAGCATGCTCTAGGGGTTTGTTTGAGACCATACAAGGCCTTCTTTAATCTGCAGACATAATCGTCATTTTTTTATAACTAAAATCCTTATGGTTGCTCAATGTAGACTTCTTCTTCTAGTTCTCCATTCAGAAAAGTCGATTTCACGTCCATCTTATACACTTTAATATTCTTTGAACATGCATAAGCTAGTACCAATCTAATTGCTTCCATTCTGGAAACTGGAGAAAATGTCTCTTCAAAGTCAATACCTTCAACCTGTGCATATCCTTTACATACCAATCTAGCTTTGTTCCTAGTAACCTGTCCATCTTCATTCAATTTATTTCTGAAGACCTATTTTTTGTCGATCACATACTTGTACCTTGGTCTTGGAACCAATTCCCAAGTGTCATTCTTATCTATCTGATCCAATTCTTCATCCATGGCTTTTATCCAGAATTCATCCTTGTTGGCTTCTTCAAAACTGTTTGGTCCAATCAAAGATAAGAGTGCTAGTTGTAGTTGTTCTGGTGAATGCATTCTTCTTCTAGTCTCAACTCTTGCATCTTTGTTCCTGATAATCTGATCTGATGGATGATTCTTCTGTATTTGTTTTCTAGGTGTCTTTGAAGGTACTTGTTGTTCTTACTCTTCTACTTCTATTTGATCTTTTTCATCTTCCCCTTCTACTACTTCTTCATCCTTTGCTTCTTCTTTGTAAACCTGTTCCACTGACTCTTTTTCTTCTTCCTTTAATTTTTGTCCACCTGTTTCATCAATTGTTACATTGATGCTTTCCACAACTTTGTTGAGCCTTAGATTGTAACATTTGTATGCTTTCCTTGTACTTGAGTAACCAACAAGTATGCCTTCTCTACACAAGAATCAAACTTTCTCATTCCGTCATCTTCTCTTTTGATGTAGTATTTGCTTCCAAAGACTCTGAAGTGCTTCACATTTGTTGGTCATCCTTTCCATAGCTTGTAAAGAGTTTTGTCACTTTTGTTCCTAAGCATTACTTTGTTTTGAATGTGAACTATTGTATGCACTGCATGTGTCCAAAAAACATATTTGAACTTGGAATCCATTAACATTCTTCTATCCATTTCCTATACTGTCCTATTCTTTCTTTCGACGACCCCATTATGTTGAAGTGTTATAGCAACGAAGAATTTACTTTTTATACCATGCTTATGGCAGAAATCCATAAATTCCTTTGAAGTAAAATCTCCTCCATTATCAGATCTCAAGCATTTTATTTTTGAATCCATTTCATTTTCAACCATTTCTTTATATACCTTGAAGTTTTCAAATGCTTCTGACTTATTCCTGAGAAAACAAATTGTAGTCATTCTTGTATAATCATCAACCAATAACATAAAGTATTTCTCACCTTTTAAACCCTTTGTTATAGTTAGTCCAACTAGATTAGTATACACAATTTCCAGTGATCTTGTCGTTGAGTATTCCTTTGATTTGAACCTGGTCTTTGTTTGGTTTCCTCGTTGACAATGCTTACATAAAGTGTTGGTTGGATTCGTGAAACGGGGAATTTCTCTGACTACATCCTTTTTTCTAACTTTGATGAGGTTATCAAATTTTATGTGACCCATTCTTCTGTTCCATAGCCAAACTTCATATTCCTTCCCTAGACAACACTTTTCATTTCCAATTTCACTTAATATATATATGTTGCTTGAAATTCTTACAGTTGTTGCAACCAATTTTCCTGAACCTTCTTTTCTTAACTCACATTTCTATAAATCGAACATAATCTTGTGACCTTGGTCACACATTTGAGTTACACTTAGAATATTATGTTTCATATATTCCACTAGTAGAACATTTTCTGCCTTGGTATCCTTGTTTCCAATTATGACTGTGCCCTTTCCAATGATTCTAGCTGAGTCGTCATTTCCAAAGGAGATTGATCCATCTCTTTCCTTTCTCAATGTTAGAAACTTGTCTTCATGACCTGTCATGTGCTTTGAGCAACCACTGTCAACTTACCAACCATGTTTCTTATGCTTAGCTTGTAGAGCGAGTGTAAATTATTCATTGCTATATTGATTCTACTTTCTTATCCATGTTCTCTTCTGAGGTTCCTGTCTGTGATTGTTGTTATTCTGTTGTGATTCTCTAGGAGGGACTGTCATTCTACAATCTTTGGCCATGTGTCCAAAGTTGTTGCACTTGTAGTATTCCACTTCAGTTCTCAATGATTCAAACATGTTGTAGCTTCTTCTCTGTGTTTCACTAGGCCTTCTTGGATAACCATTTTGTGTATGACTTTCAAAGTTGTTTATGTTCCTGTTATTATCTCTACAATTTACAGCTTTATGTCCAAAATTATTGCATGCATAACACAAACCAAAAAATATAGTTTGATATCTGGGAGTTGAAGATATTCTGAAATGAGTTACTCTTTTGAATCCTTCTTCTTATTGAGGCATGTTTGTTTCTAGCTATCATTGATTCTGAAATCTGAATCTTCTCGGTGGAGGAGTGTCCCTGTGATATTCCTTGTATAACTTCCTATCCACTCTGACTGTTTCTGCATAGCTTTTTGGACATGTTTCTTGATATTTTATTTTGGAACTTGATCTCTTTTCTGTCTGATTGTATCCAAGTCTAGACTTGTCATGATTAGGCCTTTGAATGTTGATAATGTCATCCAAAAATTTTGAGTTGTTCTGCATATTTTTCTTTTGAATATCCTTTCTCAATGTGACAATATATGCTTCCAAATTTCCAATGATCCTGTCTCTTTATTCTAACTGTTCTTTGAGTGCTTCTTCAATTCTTTTATCTTCTTCTATTTGAACCTTCAATTTCATGATAATCTGCTATAGTTCTTGAGTGTCTTCTTTCTTGTCTAGTTCTTCTTGCAACTTCTTGTTTTTCTTGTTTTCTCTTTTTATAACTTCTATAACACTCAACAGTTCTTCTCAGTAGTCAACTTCTGCCTCTTCATATTCTTCTTCGGTGTCTTCTTTATCAGAATCTTTTATTTCTATGAATAGGACTCTTTCTGTCTCACTTTCACTAATTTCATCTTCATTTGATACAGAGATGTCTTCTTTAGTGCATAAAATTTTCTTGAAGACTTTCTTTTTGGTTCTTTTGCCTTTATATGTTTGTTTGCTATTTGAATCATCTTCATCATTTTTTCTCTTTTTTTTATGAGGACATTTGTTAGCTAAATGACCAATACCATCACAAATAAAACAAATCAATGGAAGATTACCTTTATATCTGTCGCCGGTTCCCTTTTTCAATCTTATGACAAAGTTGGCCACTTCTTCATTGTCTTCCGAGATGTCACTGTTGTTGCTATATTCTTTTTCTTTTTTCTTTCCCTTTTGCTTTGACCTTTTGGATGCTTTGAATGTTGCTTCTTTTATACTTGGATTTTCCTGTTTAGTTCTCATTTCATAGGATGTGAAGATTCCATGTAGTTCATCTATGCTTATTGAGTCTATATATGTTCTTTCTTCTAGTGCTGAGATCTTAGGATCAAATCTCATTGGAAGAGATCTTAGTACCTTTTGAACAATTACAAATTATTCAATTTTTTCTCTCAATCCTATGATTTCATTCACTGTTTCATCAACTCGTAAGAAGTAAGCTGAAATATTCTCATCTTCCTTCATCTTTAGTTGGTCAAATTGACCTCTATAAGTTTTAAGCTTTGTTTCTTTGACTTTTGAATCTCCTTCATAAATATTTTGAAGTTTGTCCCAAATCTCTTTAGCAGAGCTACAATGTATAACTTTGGTATATACCGAATCACAAAGACCATTCAAAAGTTCATTTGTGGCTTTTGAATTATTTAGACTAAGTTTCTTTCTGTTGTCATTTGTTTGCGGAACTGTTGGTTCTTTCTATCCATCTACAATTGATTTCCAAACTTCAAATCCATGTGCCTGTACATATGTTTTCATCCTTCTTTTCTAGAATGCATACTTTTGTCCATCAAACTTTGGTATTCCATTTTTATACATAATGTTGCTCTCCATGATCTACCTTTCAGTGGTTAAACTAATTTCTGAATGAACCTGCTCTGATACCAATTGTTGGATCACTGGGAGGGGAGGTGAATCAATAATAGATATTTTTAATCCTTTTAACTACAATATGAAAGTATTATTTATATTTATGATCAATATAGAAGTATCATCCAATAAGTGCAGATTAAATAAACCATGAACAAATGAATAATAATACACATACACATACACAATACACCAATATTTTTTTACATGGAAACCCAATGTGGGAGAAAACCACGGAATGATTTTTCTTATTTGTCTTTAAGAATTACATTCATTGGAAGCACCAACTTCCTTTTTTTTCTAGCTGCAATTGGAAGGAGGCTCTGACCCCCTATTTTCAGGCT
>CBVK0103490554.1:0-12259 GCA_900067695.1 Picea abies | reverse complement strand
CCTTTATTACATCCGAATATATTGTTCTACCTATGTGCGGGTTAGGACCCTAAAATTTACAAAAAATGGTTGGGAGATATCAGAAGATGGATCCATCGGGCGGGGTGTAGACGTAGTGTATGATTATACTCTGTGAGCCGAAAAACTGCGTCTACCTATTTTCTTTTTGCTGAGTTAAGTTATGGTTTTATTTTTTTGCGGTCTTTCTTCTATTTGGTTACATTTCCAGTGTCGATCTATTTTCTTCTCATCTGCTATAGGAACTAGGGGGATTAAAGTTGAGAAGAATAAGGTTTAAAGATACATACGGGGATTGGTGCGCTATTTTTCTTTTCTTTTTTCTTTTGCTAGTTTTTATTTTTTTCCTATGTTTTTCTTTGTTTTGATAGAAACTGAAAGTAGCTAGAAAACAAATTCAAAATGACATTTGAAAACATGAAAGAGGTAATAGATGTTGAGTCATATGAAAAAGATACATAGTTCATTGTACATGACAGCATTAACGTGGTTTTGCATAGGAATGGCGTTTTTAGATTGGATGCATTCTCGTATACTGTTGGGGATTGACTTTTCGATACATTCCAGGTTCTATTGCATTTCTGGTATTCGTTGACCGAGCTGCGCAATGGATTGATAGATTATTTCTTGGCCTGTTTTAAAAATGGTGATGTTAAGGCTTTGCAGTCCTATGAATACGAACTAGAATCTGATTTTCTTCGGCAGTTGCATGGAATACATGATGTGGCTATGTATTTTTCAAAGATGCGGTTGTCTGCATCTCTAGTTCTACATGAAAATCAGAGGGGACTTTGGGGAGATAAATTTTGTATTTGGTGGTTGTCTAACTGGCTGAATATATCATTTGGCATATGGTCATTGACAAGAAAAACAAGATATCTACTATTCAAGAAAACTGCATGTGAAAATCCATATTTCATCTTATTCCATGATGTTGATGCCCTCGGTGGCCACTATGAACCACTACTGTACAAAAAAAATTCCATATGAAATATAGAAGGTCCTCGTATCTACTTGTCCATTTTTTGCAAAGACCTTCAATTGCAATGGAAACAGATTTTGGATGGCATCGATTGCTATGGTTTACAGTTGGCAACAAATGTTGTGTCTAGCTGTGGAGATAGTCTGTTTAATGAAATTTGTTTTTTGGTAGCAGGCGAATTCGATGTTCATTCACTCCGTCTTTACACTGTACAGTCCTTCTGCAATGGGATTATAGGCTGCAGTGAACATGCTTTTAGGTGCTTGCATGAACACCTTTGCCCATATCTTGTGGAAAATATGTCCGCAGTTGAATGTTGGCAGGAATACCTTGTGAACATGGTGCTTCCATATGAAGAAGGGAATATGGAGGGTTGAAGATTCTGTTTGCAATGGTTGTCTATGTTATTCAGGGTGAAGATCCAGGTTTGGTCAGCCTTGCCAGTTGGCACTGTCCATTCCTAGGTTACCGATTAAAATTAGGATCGAATAATTCACATCCTCTCATTGAAAACAGATACATCACATATCCATTATGAACATTTGCTTGGAGATATCGGTAGTTCAGGGTTGAGTGTGCATGCAACCCAAACGACATCGAATCACCATACACATGAAATTCTTTTTAGTCAAAACGAGATTCCTCCCAGTTACGATATTGGCAGGCAGGGCTTGAACAAAAAAAAATGCGTATAATTCATTTCATTTGCGATGAGGCCATAGAGGTCTTAAACAAAAAACGTAGAGTAAGTTATCACAATTTGAAAAAAAATATTCGTCAAATTCGTCCGACTTCTAATAAGCAAATAGAGGCCTTGAACAGAAAACGTAAAACGGTTTTTGAGAAACTGGGTGAAAGTGAAATTCATCCCAATTTCCACCAGGTCATCCCGCCCTTGGGCAAGAAACATAGAGTAAGTTACCACAACTTGAAAAAGGTCATGCGTGATAAAAAAAAATATTTTTCTACACTTCCTTTTTGAGAGACTCACATATGACAATGTAAAGAAATTTGTTCATGCAGAACAAAACATAAACATGTGTGCTTGCATATCCCAGAATGGTCATTCAACTGTGGGAGTTCATGGTGTACATGAAAAATTGGAAACAGTTTCTACCCATACTTCCCTGCGAAAAAAAAATGCAAGACAAACCTACATGAAACAAATGAAAGACACTCCTTCCATTGCATGTGCAATTTGTGAAAAATTGAATTTTTCAAAAAAAGGTAAGGCTTTCACGCCCGATTTGCAAGAAGAATACCTTTGGCTGACAGCCCATGATAATCCACTTTCCAGTGAGAAAGTTTGTCTTCCATGCAAACGATCGCTTGAAAATGGAAAAATGCCACAGTTTGCAACCCCTAACCCAATAAGATATAATACACCACTAGCAGATGTAAGTGCACTTACAAAACATGAGGAGAGACTTGTCTCTCTACAAATTGCATTTGTTCAAATCAAACCTTGGGGCTATAAGCGATCCCAGATGGGCTTAACATGATCAATTATTAATGTGTGTGTTTAGCTAGATGTTGTGCAAAAAGCATTTCCATAGTTCATTAACAATACAATTACAATCGTTGTGGCTCTGAAAAGACCCTTGCAATAAAAAAATGTGTATCAGACAAGCAAAGTGTGTGTGCATGCTTTTATGAAAGCATTAAAGGAATTATGTTCTAGGGCCTTTTACAAAGTAGAGAACATTTGTATAAATGCCAACTAGAACAATGTTCTCGTAGAAGAACATGGCAACTCTGCAGAGACTCTCAAAAATCCTAGTGATTCTGATATAAGTGATGAATTAGAGACTGAAACACCTTCTAAAACATTAGTCCATGGATTCACTGATTCACAATGCATTCGTGACTTGCAAGACAAAATTGTCGAAATCGCACCGAGCGAGGGGCAACGTCCACTTGGAATATTCAAGGACAAATTCGCTGAGGAAATGAACTTTCCAACACTGTTCTACAAAGATCCATGTGGCACTGATATTACAGAACTATTCAGTTATCATAAAATAGTCTGATGGGAGCTACTACATTCAAGCGATTACTTCTCCTGTCACATAACAAATTTATTTTTCAAAACAATGTGCATAATAATAGAGCAAGTTATGTCATGCATATGGGTCCGAATAAGAAAAGACCAGTTACAAGGAAGAAAGTTGTTGGCCAAGGATGTGAAGTACAAAGTAAACCTAGAAAAAATTCTGAAATTTGATATTGGATACATAGATTTCAAGAACATCTGCACCTCTCCTAACTAGTTGCAACAAAACAAAAAAAAATAATTTTGCAATGATCTGGAAATTGGGGCCGCCAACATTTTTCATCATATTTACAAGTGCAGAGCATTGCTGGGATCCATTGGTGGCTATTGTTTCTAACCTGCATAGTAACATGAAATGTAAAAAAAAAACGATACACTGGGAAATAACGACATTGACTACCTCATAAGAAAAGACCGGGTGACATGTAATCGATATTATAGACATAGAATAAATGCTTTGAGACAATTGATATGCCATGATGAAACATTTTTTAGGAAAATATCGGACTACTTTTTTGTGACTGAATTCCAGAATAGGGGAAATCAGCATGACCACACACTGTTTTGGATAGAGGGTGCACCAGTCTATGGAGCTGGTAAGAATTCAAAGATCGAACAATTTGTGGATAAATACATAACATGCAATACATATCATTTGAAACCGAACCTTGCGAAATTCCATAGACATTACCATACAAGAAGTGGTAGAAAATGAAAAAGCTCGCATTGCAGATACAATTTTCCCATTCTTCCAATGAGAGCTATAAGAATCATAGAGCCAATTACTTTAGAGGATAGTGTTGTTGTTGAGAAATCTAAATACTTGTTCTCATTTCTAGAACAAGGAGGATTTGAGGAAATGATGAGATTTGATGCCTTCTTGACACAGGTAAATCTACCAGAAGATGAGTACATCCAAGCCATACAAATAATGCTTAGGCAACCAAAACTTTTCCTTAAAAGAAAAATATCGCATATCTGTAACAATAGTTTCTCCAAGGACATGCCAGTTATGTGGAAAGATAATATAGATGCATAGTATGTGCTGAATGCATATGCTAAAACATCCTACTACACCTCATATATGACGAAGATTGACAAATCTATCAGAACTGCATTAAGAAAAATACACAAAGAACACAAAAGAAGTCATATTGACGCCATACAAATGATACACACCCTTGATAGTACATTGCTTAATATTCAACAAATGTATTCTCAACAAGCAGTTCACATTGCCCTTTCTTTGCCCCTCACTTGTAGTTCAAGAAAATGTGTGTTCATAAACACATCTCCACTTGAAAAATGCACATTTATACTTAAACCACCGGTTTTGCTGCAACAATAACCTGACAATTTAGAGGACATCATATGTCACTCTATTATTGATTATTAAATCTAGCGTCCATCTCCTATTAGGCATATCTTCTTAGCGGAATTTGTATCGCATTAAAAAAATAATGGGACACCCATATCAAAAAGAAAAAAACCCTCTATTATATAGTTTGTCAAATACAATAAACATTGTGACTATGAAAACTATTGTAGAGAAAAACTGTTGTTGTACGTTCTGTTCCATGAAAACGAAGAGACATTAATACATAACTTCTCTACATGGGAGGTTGTGTATGTTGCCTTTGAGACTATAGTGCATATCAGTGAATCTAGATTTACCTACAATGTTCATCCAACATGGGGCGATCTAGAAGTTGCACTTAATGACCTAGAAAACCCTGACGATCATGATGAGACATTCAGAAACCCAAAAACAACCAGAACTCCTTCCGAGTACTATGACTTACAAGCGAAGTTTCCTCGTCCTCCAGTGGTTGAAAGTGAAAAATGTATCAACCTTGGTTTTCAAGTTACAAAAAATCCTTTCCTGATTGAAAATAATGAATACCACAAAATAAGGCGTCTGTTGAGTCATGAACAACAAACAATTGTAAAGGACATTGCCCTTAAAAAATTGTTGAACATGAACAGTCATGTGCATGTGTTCCTTACAGGCGGAGCAGGAACATGCAAGACATTCACAACTAAAGCATTGTTTCAAATGCTTATATGAATATATGATTCAAATAATTGCTCTGATCCTATGAAACCAAAGGGCCTAATAGTTTCATACACAGGAAAAGTTGTATACAATGTTGGTGGAACAACAATCCACTCTGCATTTTTAATGTCTTTTAACAAGTCACAGTTTCTTCCACTTAGCAAGGCAATGTTGGATACATTATCTAATCTTTACAAGGAACTCCAACTTGTCTTTATAGATGAAGCATCTTTGATTGGTAGTCACTTCTTGTATTCCATTGATAGTCAGCTAAGGAGCATAAAACATGTGCAGACCAAATACTTTGGAAACATTGACATGATCTTCTATGGCGATCTTTAACAGGCACAACCCATCCAAGATTCTTTGATATTTGAACAACCTATCATTAACATGGAAACAATGACCTATGACTTTTGGAGAGACAATATTAAATGCTTTTAGTTGCATACTACAATGTGGCAGACAGATGAAACATTCATTGAAATTCTGAATAGAATGTGCACAAATAGTCAAACAGATGATGACTTGACCTATATCAATCTGAGATGCTTACGGTCTGCACCAACATATCCAACATTACCTTACGTATTCTACAGAAATAAGGATATTTCAAAGCATAATAGCCACATGTTGTCGCTCATGCCTAGCGATAATATCATCATCAATTCGATTGACTTGGAAGAAGACAACCATGGAAATGTCCCATGTCATGAACATTCAGTCACATTACCTTTGCACCTTGCACTGAAATTAGAAATGCTAGTTGAAATATATGCCTGTAAATATGATTCCCAAGATGGCTTGATGAATGGTGCAGATGGAATACTAAAAGGATATACGAAGATAGAAAAAGTAGATGTCCTTTGGATTAAGTTCCATGAACCGTATATAGGAAAGTGACGATCAAGAAAGTTGTCTTATCTATATAATTCAAACACTGGAAGCAATTGGACTCCTATTTTGCAAATATCAAAGTTAGTATCAACATCAGCAAAGACAGGTCGACTAAAGATTCACAAACAGTTTTGATTAAACTTTCATCTGCATGTACAGTCCACAGATCACAAGGCCTAACACTTGATAATGTTGCATTTCAGCCTGTTGGAATTTGGATACATGGACTTGTATACACATCACTATCCTGTGTTAGAAGCATAAACTCATTGTATTTACTAATCCCTCTAACAAAAGATAACTTCAGAGTGAAACAAAAAGTTGATATTGAGATGGAATGACTTAGGAACACCACAAAATGGCAACTGCATTATGATTACCAATCCATACAAACAAATTCATCTGTATCAATACTATCTCTTAACACACACAACTTAAATGCACACATGGATGATATACTAAATGCCTATGATTGAATGCAATCTAATATTTTGTGCTTCCAGGAGACACACATGGCATTATGCATGCACAACAAACAATTCCCAAATCACAATTTCATATTAAGTTATATTGCACATGGGGTGATGATACTAGTGAAAAAACATGGTGAGATCGGAAGAGCGTCGTGTAGGGAAAGAGTGTAGATGGAATACTAAAAGGATATACGAAGATAGAAAAAGTAGATGTCCTTTGGATTAAGTTCCATGAACCGTATATAGGAAAGTGACGATCAAGAAAGTTGTCTTATCTATATAATTCAAACACTGGAAGCAATTGGACTCCTATTTTGCAAATATCAAAGTTAGTATCAACATCAGCAAAGACAGGTCGACTAAAGATTCACAAACAGTTTTGATTAAACTTTCATCTGCATGTACAGTCCACAGATCACAAGGCCTAACACTTGATAATGTTGCATTTCAGCCTGTTGGAATTTGGATACATGGACTTGTATACACATCACTATCCTGTGTTAGAAGCATAAACTCATTGTATTTACTAATCCCTCTAACAAAAGATAACTTCAGAGTGAAACAAAAAGTTGATATTGAGATGGAATGACTTAGGAACACCACAAAATGGCAACTGCATTATGATTACCAATCCATACAAACAAATTCATCTGTATCAATACTATCTCTTAACACACACAACTTAAATGCACACATGGATGATATACTAAATGCCTATGATTGAATGCAATCTAATATTTTGTGCTTCCAGGAGACACACATGGCATTATGCATGCACAACAAACAATTCCCAAATCACAATTTCATATTAAGTTATATTGCACATGGGGTGATGATACTAGTGAAAAAACATGTACCAATTTTGGACTACATACATATCGAAGAAAAGAATGTTGAACTGGTTCTTGCCAAAACTTTTTCCCATGGAACAGAAGTTGCAATACTAAATCTGTACGTTTCTCCCCATGCAACATTCTCCAACATAGTAAACATTATTTCCAATGCATTGGACCATTTACATGTGAACAGATCCATTGTACTTGTATGAGACTTCAATATTGACATGCTACAAAATATTGGGAGAACAAAAGAATTGCAAAACTACATGTGCAAATACAATATGCGGTTTCTTCTAAACAACATAGCCCATCTGCAAAATGCACTTATTGACCATGTCTGGTCCAATGTGCCCATTTCTCAATACAATATGTTTACAATTCCCAAATCACAATTGCATATCAAGTTACATTACACATGGGGTGACGATACTGGTGAAAAAACATGTACCAATTTTGTACCACATACATATCGAAGAAAAGAATGTCGAACTGGTGCTTGCCAAAAAAAAATCCCATGGAACAAAAGTTGCAATACTAAATCTATGCAATGCTCCCCATGCAACATTATCCAACATAGTAAATGTTATTTCCAATGCATTGGACCATTTCCATCTGAACAGATCCATTGTACTTGTAGGAGACTTCAATATTGACATGCTACAAAATATTGGCAGAACAAAAGAATTGCAAAACTACATGTGCAAATACAGTCTGTGCTTTCTTTTGAAAAACACAACCCATCTGCAAAACACACTTATTGACCATGTCTGGTCCAATGTGCCCATTTCTCAATATAGTATGTTTGTCTTAGACACATATTGGTCTGATCANATTGACCATGTCTGGTCCAATGTGCCCATTTCTCAATACAATATGTTTGTCTTAAACACATATTGGTTTGATCACGATACAATTATTATTGCACTTGAATTATGACATATACATCAAACTTATTGAAAACTCATATTTCTATGTTTCAAAGCATATATGTATCCTTGATTTATACACATAGCATTCTGGTGAGCATACAAATGATCTTTTACTCTAATTATAAAATACACATTGTGAAAAAAAGAAATAATAAGGAACATCCTCAAAAAAACTATTTGTGACTCTATTCATCTTATTCAATTTTTTTTTGTTGTATATATGTACATAGTAGTTGCCTTTTTCTTTACATCTGAGCTTATGTTCATATCCCTTTTGTTTTGTACTTTTGTTGATAGAAATAGAAAAGGAAACTAGAAGGCGCAAAGAACTCCTACCCAAAGATGTAAATCAATGCGAAGGTGCATTCTTTTTCTTCCTCTCTTCCATAGTAAACATTTTTTCCCTTACTTTCTCTGAATTTGTCAAACTTGTTTGCAGGTATGTTTTTTTTTTCTTTTTTTTCTTTTTTTTTTCTTGTGCCTAGAAGCCACTATGTTGCACGCCCACCATCCAGCAGAACTTAAATGCTGAGACAACCAACCCGCAAGTCCATTTTTCAATATGTATATCACCATACTATAATTGTTATTTGCAGGACACAGAACATTAGAGGCATAGTGTGCAGCTCGCAAGTGCATGATCCAAATAAGCGACTAAGTATGGAATAAGGGATCTCTGCATCATAAACAATTTTTAGGGCACCGAACAATAGACACCCGTTTCTAACCCCGCCAACCTGAACATGCGTGATGCACAAACTGTACATGCTTTATAAATTCTGAGCCACCTGGCAAATCTAATTGTCAATTTGTATATCACGGAACTGTATGTGCTATTTGTAAAACACAGAACAATAGAGGCCTATTTTTTGACCACTCCCATCTGAGAACCTGCAAGTATGGAATGCGATATCAATACACGATCTATAAAATCTCATGTCCATACTTTATAAAGGCACATATTTACTTTTTCCTCATTTCTACACACACTGACCTGGTAATCACAGACTTGGTGTTGCACATGAATTATGAAATGTGTAGCGGGAGTCGGACGAAGCCCTTTGCTTTTCTTAGGAAATTTTGAACCCGCCAGCCCGAGAACCCAATATGGTGTAAATCGACCCAATGTACAACCTGCAAATATGTATTGCTCGTTTGTTGGAGCCGACCAACCCTAGAGTAGAATGTTGTGTCGATCACCTTGCAAATATGCTTCTCAATTTATTATCAGAAGATATTTGCAAAGCACTGAACAATAGAGCGTCATTTTTTACCCTGCCAACCGGACAACCTACGATCCAAAAACTGTAGATGGTCTCTCAAATGTTGGGCAGCCCACAAGTTCACTTCTCAATTTGTATATCGCAGAAATTTGTGTGCTACTTGTAGAAAACTGAACAATAGAGGCCTTCTCTTGAACCCGCCCGCTTGATAACCGCGACACCGAACCATGCACTTTTAGACTTGGCCATTCTTTCCTTGCTTTCTCTTCCCTGTGGCCGTTACCTTTGCACGTGTGCATGATAAAAAATATTATATATGTGTGTGTGTGTGTCTGTGTGTGTGTGTTTGTATGTTTTCTTTCTAAAACTTTAATGCTGACAGGTCATCATGCAACTACCATCTAAGTTGTCACTGATGCATGCAAGGATCGAGAAGTTTTGTCATCAATGCAATTTTTTCGAAGCATTTTCTTCTCCCTTCCCAATTTTAATTTCAAATGCCATGGAATGTCATTCACATGCCACCAAATTTCCTCGTTCACGAAACCTCCAATCGCTTCCCAGTTCTAATTTCAAATACCATGCAATGTAATTTGCACACCGCCAGCTTGGTTCATTCACAAAACCTCCTATCCTTAAATGTTGTTGGTCGTAACCCTCACCTTCACACTTCTAAGTTTTCAATAAAAATGTTGTTGGTCGTAACCCTCACCTTCACACTTCTAAGTTTTCAATAACTACGTTTTACTTCTAGTAGGTCACCATATAGCACACATAGATATTGTCATTAATGAGGAGATTTTCCATTCACATGCATTGAAGCAATGTTTGTGGGGGGTTATATTGCCCCCTCCATTTCTTCATTTCAAACAACATCTGGAGCCAGCCAACCTTTTGATAAACTACTGGTAGCAACTACACAATAGTTTTGTAGAGACACAATGAACATCTTCCTCAAGAGCTTCCCGTGCACAATAACATAAATATAATTGTAGGGGAGGTGGAGCAACCCAAAATTTACCATCAAAACATGGATCTTCATGCTGATCTGGAAAGAATATTATGCAACCTTGATCAACCTGCACACGTAATTCAGCATGCTTGCTCAATGGACATGGTTGGTATCGACATTTTTTTATGAATATGAATCCTTCGTATTCCAAAGCGTTGTTTTTTAAACCAAATCAAAAAAATTAATCATTGACAAAATAGATGTAAAAAATAAGAAAAGAAAACATCTTTCACAACTGGACCTTGCAAATATGCATGCATCCAAAATATTAGAACTTCACAGGAAAACCATAGATGCTCTTCATGATTTCATTGGAGTCATTGAAGCCAAAAATGCTAGACTAAAGAACCAGATTAAGGAATTAGAGGAAGCTTTGTTTNNTAAAGAACCAGATTAAGGAATTAGAGGAAGCTTTGTTTCCTATGCCATTGCTTGGAAGTTCCTTGGAAATAGCCATGCCTGTGACTACATGCAGCCCTACAACAAATCTAAAAGGGTCCTCTATCTTCCTCGCATCCTGTAGATGATATGCTGAGAGAAATATCAACAAAAGAATAGAACTAATTTCCAGGGCATGGGAAACATCACATAATATGGATTCCTTGGGGAGTAGGGAACATAACTTGCTCCTACTTCTGCAGACGGATTTAAAGAATGAAGAAAAATTCTATGTGCACTTGGTCATCCCTTTTGCCTTTCATGTCAACAACATGCCAGAGACGAGAAGAACACAACATGATCTCCCATCCAAAAAAAGGCTCACTCAATTAGAATCATGTTGGAAATAGAAAGTGAAGAACTTATACCTAATTGTGCAATCGTGTGAGCAAGCAATATCAAAGAAAGAAACATTATTCACAAAGCTCACCAAAATAGACTTAGCAGGAAAGAAAAATGGCTTCCAGGACCCCAGCTTAATCCTCAACTTATTGACGTTAACCAAGCAAGAATTTGATCACCAAGTTGATAATTTGAAGGCTTTGTCTTTAGAATTTTTTTACATAATTGTTGAATATGATGAAGAAGAGGTGCACAAGTGGCTAGTTGGGTATTCGCTACAGAATGGAGACATTCATGAAGGTCTGTGTAAACTTTCAATTGATCTAAGAAAATTAGAAAATGAAGTTTTCAACATTCGAATCTGCAATGACATCAACATTTCCCCCTTGAGAAGCTATATTGAAGAGAACTTGAAGTGGATCAACCACGAAATCCAACAAGCAAATGCATAAATCCTCTGTGTATCAATCTAGTTATTGAAGCAGGTTGCCCACAAAAACCAACAGGGAAAGGAATGATCAATCAAACACAAATATTACTTACACGTACCATCCCTATAAGTGTATAGTGATAGTCCTTTCTTTATCAATCCAGTTATTCCTTTTCTGAGTAGAAATCTATAGACAAAAATTGATCTTCGCATTTCTACTTTTCAGGTATTACATTATAGCGTGTCCAACTTCTTTACACACTCCTATTTCTTGTACATATTTCTGTTATGGTCTGCGAGAGCCCCAATCCTAGTCTTTATGACAAACACATTTACATTTCCAGTGATATGTAACAAACTATTATTTTTTTCATATATTCCAAATAAACTATTCTTTTGTGTCCTTATATATTTATGTGTTCCTGGATTTTTTATCTTTAGCTATGCTGAATGTGAAGTCATTCTGTTGATTTTATCTCTATTCTCTTTTTTTTTTTTTCAAAATAAAGTATGGCATAAATCACTCACTCAAATTTGACATATCATATTTCACACATATATATGTTT
>CBVK0103490536.1:0-14814 GCA_900067695.1 Picea abies | reverse complement strand
TTGAAACCCAATCCTTTATCAAATTGGACATGGTTTTATCATACTGTATGCATTGCTTCTCCTTGAATTCCTCCAAGAACTCAGTGCCATATGTGTGGTAGGACGTCATGGGCATCTTATACATGGTTTACAGATGCTCCGGCCTGAAAGTCCCGATGGTGACTCTCTTCTCGTTCATGATAGTTCTGGTAGGTATGTCCACATGGTCCAATGCCCATCGGACCATATCATAATATGGAAGCAACCATGGCCTGGCTGCTACTCTGTGCATTCCGGATTGGATGACTATTTTCTACTTGGTGGTTATATCATCTTTTTCGTTGTCGTCGGAGTCGTTGGAATAATCCACCAATTTTGCTTGCAGAATATCTGAAACATATGACTAGTTCAGGACCGAGTTGATACTTTGGGGAAAAGTATCAGAAACATTGTCTGAGCCTTGTCCCGAAACCTCAACATCTACCTTTGATGCTTTGCGTGAAGCCATGGCTGAAGCTTGCATTTAGCTCTTTTGCGGTAGAACTGCGTATACATACAGAAGTCAGTTTACTCAGATATAATGTGATCTGCGTAATATGAAATGCATTTGTTATAATAAACCACAACTCTTATATATATTTGAAAACTTGGTACCTTTCAGAACAAGTCTGTCAAATCATATTTATAAATAAATTTTTGCTGTAAAAATCCGATCTCATATTCATAGATTTACCCTATGTCCTCATTAATGCCATAAATTTTGGCGGTTTAAAAGTCAGTTGGAGTATGGAGAGAAAGGCTACCTCGTGAATCATGCAGGCATCGAAACGCGGGATATGTCTTGATTTATCTTAATTAATCCAATCTTACCAACATTAATCAATATTTCGGTACTCGTCATATTAGGGATTCTGTTTTAACACTTTGAATTTCTAACATCTGAGACTGCAAAGATCGATTTGGTTAATCAAAAGGTAATCGTGATTTCGGGATCGATTAATTTTATAATTATTATATGCTCCATATCGTGACTCATAGCTTTGAAGATAAGTTTCTGGGAGATTTACATGCCGAGCTGCGAAACCGCGAGATCGTGATAACATGACTTAATTAAAAGGAAAGATAATCTTGGATTAAGTGATCAATTAATTATGTTATAACTGCATCGTGACTTCGCGATTCGGGGTTTATATGGTCAAACTTTCAAAAAGGACAACGCCGAGTGGCGAAATGCCAAGAGAATCTTTTACCCTTAACCTTGACATGAGTTACTCAAATAAGGAGCTCGTGTTCTCGTCTATCGGGGTTATGAAAACAATTTTTTGGGTTTGGCGAACGCCGAGGTGTGAAACCCCGACGACATTTAAACATGAGTTGGGGAAACATTTACCCTCGTTAATGTCTTGAGTGAAAAGTTAAAATGACTTCATTGTTTCATGACTCAGGACGTGCAAACTGCATGCGTTATAGTATCTGATCTACGAGATCCTGAAGTAGAACGAAAGAGGAAACATTTTTATGAAAGGTAGGACTTGTTTCGAGAGTAGAATAATCATCATTGCTTGAGTGATCAAGCTTCAGAGATCATCAATATCTCAAAAGACAAATGAAAACCTTGTGAAGGGCTAGAAAAACAGGGGCGACTCCAACATAGGCTCCAACTAGGGATCCCGCCTCCCTGTGAGGTGGGAAGAATAGTATACCACGTGCCAATATTGGGTAAATGGAGTCAAAATCTCAATCAAGTGAAAAGGTTCCGAGAAGAGGGTATCGACGGGGAAAAAGGCTTCATTCGTTACCTCGAAAAGCTTTTACAAAATCAGATATTATTTTTAAACATAGTTGTAGTCCCTTTCACAATTTTCCCTTTCCCACTACTAAATTCAGGTGTGTCTTAAGACAATCGAAACAGTCCTAGGAGACCCAACAAATCTTTGCAGGTATCAGCTTGCATCAAAAGAATAAGATTATATGTTTTAATTAGGGAGTCCCGTCTGAATTTGGGATGTGGATCAGGTTTTAAAAAGCATTGGTACCAGAGCAGAGTGATATTCATGTATAACAGCCTTACAGATACCTCAGACATTGCTTCACTGCCAGCGAGTTTGTTCAGTACCTCGGTGAAGTTATTTGGCCCCTTTTACTGAATTTCCTTTCACCACTTTGTAATATATTTATGCATTTAAATGCTGAGACGAGGGCAATCATTTATGAATTTCCTTTCATCATCTCTTGGACTAGGTGGGGGCAATCATTTATGAATTTCCTTTCACCACTTGTCTTATAATTTTCTTTTTAGAGCACGAAGATGGGGGCAATTAGTGTGTATCAGGGCTGATATCTATGTAATATTTTGCATTATAGGTCTGTCAACCTATTTTGATTACTCGGTACCAACCTTCTCTTGACCTTCACAACATCTTCGTTCTTGGGGAGAAAAAGGAAAATAACTTTTTTAAGGGCATTCCATTTGAGCAAGCTTCAATCCTCTGATGTCGTTGAAAAACCTAGGAAAGTTAGGATTACTCTAAACATTCCTTCACCTAGCAGGGGGATCGAGTAGTTGTGAAGACCGCTTTCTTTAGACAATTTGTTTTGAAACTGACGAGGTTGAAACGAAAAACTTTGATCCCTTCGTATATGAAACAGAAAGATGGTGACTTTTTAAAAGTTAAACCCGAAGACAAAAGGGATGCCAGGTAGTGATTTACTGACTGAAAATACAGAGGTCAAACAATTCAAAACCGACTCTTGTAGATATTTTCGGGGATAGTTTATTTTGACTGACTGGTTTTAGATTGGGTGAATCGTTTAAACCGTCTTAATTTATTCAGAGATAATCAAACCAAGAAACAACTATGTTATCTATCAGTTCAACTGCTATTGCAGTTTGAATGGTGTTACCTCAGTTTTCTTTAACAGTCCTTTATAGCATGTCTTTTGAGAGATCTCGTCTTTACCTTTTCATTTTAATTTCTTTGCGCAATATGAAATTACTTTAGGTATCACCTATTTATGCCGATTTATTTCTGACACTGACTTTCAGTTTACTCCTGCTTGTTTCGTATGCATCTGGAATCCTGTAAAAGACAAATATGAATCTTATTCAAAATGTGTCAAAATTTTATGAACGAAAAAATAGAAAATCAAAAAGCAATGTTTAAATCGAAAATACATGTATGTACACAAAATATATATAATAAAATTTATTTATTTATTTATAATTTTTTTTTTAAATCTGGCGATTTTTACGTCATATAATGCTTTAGATACTGCCCATTGACAGGGGCACTGTGGACTTCTCCGTCTATATTTTCTAGTAGGAAATAATTTTTTCTTTCTGGAGCCGAGACCCTGAATGGTCCATACCAGAGGTGGTCGAATTTACTATGCTTTGCTGCTTCCTCCCTTCTTGCATCCCATATTAGCACTAAGTCACCTGGAAGGAATTCTCTATCCTTTGCTTTATAGTCGAACAATGATTTCATGTCATCTTGGTACTTCTGCATCTTTTCATCAACTTCGACTCTATGTTGTTGGACCTCAATCAGCTGATTAATTCTCCTAGTTACAGGATTGGGTTCTTCATTTTGATCTTGCCATAACTTCATCACTGGTAGCGCTAGGTTTATAGGTAGAACAACATCTGTCCCATAGACCATTTGAAAAGGCAAAATTCCGATAGAACTTTTAGTGCTTATGCGGTTTTCCCACAATGCATATTTCAAGTGTACGTGCCAAGACCTCTTATTTTCATCCAATACCTTCTTGATGATATTTACTAGGCTCTTGTTAGATGACTCGGCCAACCCATTCCCCTGGGGGTAATATGTTGTGGAATGGCCAAGAACGATGTTATACCTTTGACAGAAGCTGATTATAGCCATAGATTTAAAGGCCTAGGCATTGTCAGTAACTATCTTTTGGGGGCAACCGAATCTTGAGAAAATATTGTCTTCCAAGAAATCGATTACCACCGAGTCTGTTGCCCTCTTGGTTGGAATGGATTCCACCCACTTAGTAAAATAATCTGTAGCTATTAAGATCCACTTATGTTGAGCACTGGAATGGGGATTAATCTTGCCTATGAAGTCTAGACCCCATTGCTGAAATGGGACTTCAACTTTGACTGGAACTAGAGGCATTGCAGGGAGCTTCTATTTACCTGCGAATAGTTGACAAGGGTTGCAAGCACGCACTTTGGCATTGACATCCGAAAAGAGTTTCGGCCAGTAGTACCCATCCCTCAAGATATTGTAGGATGTATCTCTCCATGCGTGATTCCCCCCACAGACTCCCTCATGCAATTCATCTATAACCTGTTGGGTTTCCAATTCGACTAAACAGACTAACAGGAAACCGAGTGGATCCTTCCAATATAGCATACCTTCGATTATACAATATTTAACTGCATGGAGTTTTAAAGTTCTTCATTTAGATGGTGATAGTTCATTTGGGCATTTTAGGTTTAGCAAGTAAGACACTATGTCTCTATAACAGTCTGACGATATGAACTTTTCTTTGATCTTGTTTGGACTTGTTTCTTCATTCAGCTCGTTTAGGTTTGTGTCTTCGATGCTTTCCTGCAGGAAATTGATATCAAGGGCTCTGAAATTTGACTCAGCTAAGAGTTTGTCCAGGCCTTTCCCTTTTATCAATTTGGTCGGTTTAACCTCCGGATTGAATTCTTGGATTTTAGCGATTCATCGCCCTCTTCTTCCGTCACTATCTGGTTGTACCAATATATCTTTGACAGAACTGGTAGGCACGTATGCGATTATCTTTGAATGTAGTACATACGTTTTGAATGCCTTTAATGCTTTTACCATTGCGTATGCCTGTTTTTCTATTATGTCATACTTCAGTTCTGCGTATCTAAGGCTCTTGCTAAAAAACACGATTGGTTCTTCGAATCCCTCTTCATTATTTTGTAGGAGCACCACGACGATAATATGTTCGGAGGCAAATGAGAAGATAAGAAAATATTTTAGATAGTCTGGGCTTGCTAACACAGGTGCCTCGCTTATGACTTTTTTAATGTGCACGAATGATGCTCTGGCCTCGGTTGTCCAATTTACTCCGCTGTCCTTCTTCAACATCCCTGTGATCAATTTGACAATCTCAGCGAAATTGGGGATAAACCTTCGTAAAAAATTTATTCTTCCTAAGAAAGATTGAATCTCTTTTATATTTCTGGGAATATTTATAGTATATTGCTTCAATCCTCTTAGGATCAATCTTGATCCCATCCCTAGATACGACATGGCCCAAAATATTACCTTCCTGCATAGCAAAATGTGATTTCTTTGGGTTCAAAGATAGACCAAACCTGCGGCATTTTTCGAAATTCTGTTTAAGATGGATAAAGTGTTCTTCATTGGTTTTAGAGAAAATCGTCAAATCATCGAGGTAAATGACTACGAACTAGTCCCTTTCTCCTATGAAAGTGATTTCCATACCGCGCTGGAATGTGGCCCCTGCATTCATCAAACCAAAAGGCATTTTGTCATACATAAATGTAACCCATGGTGTGGTGAAAGCAGTTTTTTCCCTGTCTTGTTCATTCATGGGGATTTGATTATAACCAGAGAACCTATCTATCATAGACATACGATTTTATCCAACAACTTTTTCTAACACATGGTCCATTTTGGGCAGCGGATAATTGTCCTTGAGAGATGGCTTATTTAAGTTTCAGAAATCCACACACAGTCTGATTTCCCCACTCTTTTTCCTGACTGGGACCAAGTTTGCTACCCAGTCTGAGTATCTCAGAGGTACGATTATTTTCGCGTCTAAAAGTTTCTTAACTTCTTTTTCGATCACCGGTAACAAAATGGGGTTAATTTGCTTAAGCTTTTGCCTAAACGGTTTGACCCCAGGCTTCAAAGGTATATTGTGATCAATTATGGAAGTGTCATATGTTCTTAACTCATCATAAGACCAAGAGAAGACATCTTTATACTTTCTGAGTAGGTCTTTATACTTATATTTTACTTCGGGAGGGAGCAACTTGGATATTTTTACCACCTTGGATTTTTTTTTAGTTCCTATATCACAGTCCTCCACTTCTTCTGGTTGGGGTTGCAAAGGGGATTTCATAGGTACGTCGTTCTGGTCAAAAAGTCTTTCTAAAGGAATCAAGTCTTTTGGAATCTAGTTTCTTTTAAGGACCAGCATACGATGATCCACAATTTTTTCTCGAAATGTTTCAAGATCTTCCCCCTCTTGCATGATCCACATCAGGTTGTTTTGATTTTCTTGGTCTGCATGAGTTTCGGAGAATTCCCCCACTGCTGCAAGAAATTTCTTAATTTGTTCGTCATCCTCAAAGACCTGCCAGTGTCGGATATTGTTTAGTATAGAGGGTTTGTATCTGATTTCAATGTGATACTTCAATTTGAAAGTCATGGGAGGAGAGAATGTTGAAGTTGCTTTTGCCAATGCATCAACATGTAGATTCTCTATGCGAGGGATAAAGTGGACATTTATGGATGAGAAAAAGTTTTCCATGTCATCCCAAGCACAATTTCTGTATGTTCTTAGTCTAGGATGCTTGGCTAGGTACTGTCGGTTTATTTGTTTGACTATTAACTCATCATCACCATATACCTCCAAGTTACTTATATTTATCTTTTTGGTAGCCTCTAATCCTAATATCAACGCTTCATATTCGGATATGTTGTTAGTGTAATCTATGTCCCATTGCAGTCGATAGGAAAAAGGAACAATGAACTTACCTCCGGGATCCACTAAAAGCACTCATGCACCTGCCCCCTCAGAAGATGAATCACCGTCAAAATACATTTTCCAAACACCAGTGTTACACAGGTCTTTTATCATGTAATCTGATTGTTCTCGCTCTATATCGTTTTCTTCCGGACAACCATCTAAACCATCATCAAAAGACAAAATACAATTTCCCAGATCTTGGTCCGCAATGTAAATAGGGAAATTGTTTGGGTTTTGAGGGTCACTCATTGTATATGCTAATCTTGTTTCTCTGTACAACCGATTGAACTGACCACCGAACACAGGGATTGTGGAAAATGTCATGTCCAATTGAAGAGAACCCCCCAACTTGGCTCCCCATGACCTAGATAACAACATGCCATACTTAGGGGGAATATCTGCGATAACCACATCCATCAGGATACTCTTAACCGGGACCTGCGCCAGGGTAACTACCAGATATTTTATCATCCCCATACACTTAACCCTTCTCGAGTCAAAAGAGTACAGATTTCCATAAGGTCTTGTGATCTGGAGACCCAAATTGTCCATTATAATCTTAGGCATAACGTTATGGGAGGCTCCGGAGTCTAACATGCAATTCATACACATTCAGAGTGATATAAAAGGGAGCAATTATGTCTTTGGCCCCTTCAAAATGGGGACCAAAGGTGATGTTAGGTTTGTCATCCTCCAGGTTTAAAACATTAGACTGGATTTCTAGCTCAGAGACGCCCATCACTTTGGTAATCTGCTTCTGATAAACGGGGTTTCTTGCTAATTCTACCAAAGGGATGGGTATCTTAATTTATTTATCTCATATTCAAAACTGAAAGCTCCGCTCACCTTGTCTGTTTCTTTGGTTGAGACTTCCAAATCCTTCCTTTCCAACTTATTTGTCTGGACTGCTTTATCACTCATGGTCCTGGTTGAAGATGTAACTTTATTTACTGGTTCGGTTCCTTGTGTTTGGGTTTCAACTTTTTCCACTTCGGACTCTTGAGTGCTTACTACTTTAGTTTTGTTGTTGGGTAATAAGGTCTCTTCCGAAGGAGGCTCATAAGCTTGACCTCTTTGAAGGATTTTCTTGGGTTGAGTAGTTGAGGTGGGCTTACTCTTAGATCTTAAGTTGTACTTTGGTTGAAACTCAGCCATTATCATCTCAGTTTCGGGTTGAGATTCACAGAGATCAGTGTGATCACCTTCCTCACCCTTCTTCGATGGTTGTGACATGTTTAGAGATTTTTCATAGCCTTCTCGAGTTAGATATGGTTGAGTAAAGTCATCATCGAAGTTCGTGACATCATTATCCGAATCTCCGAAGTCTTGAAAATCGTTCACTCCTATAAAATTCTCATTCTTTAAGGGAGCCTGTATCTTTTGATCTTCATTTTTTATTTGTCTTTGTTGGTTTGGGAGGTTGGGGTTCCTCTTGAAATCCTTCTTGGGGAAAGAGTCAGCTTTGGCCTGTTCGAGTTCCATTCTGGATATTTTATTTGACAGTTCTTTAATCACTCTGGCCATATCATCCACCCTATCATCTGCAGATTTATTTGACCCTGAAGGACCTGCTTGTTCTCTAAAGCGTTTGGTCTCTCGGTTTCCAGTTTCTAACTTAGCTTTAAGCTTACCCGAAGACATCATATTAGACTCTATTTCTACCGCATCGTCCTGCATTCGGTTTAAGGTGGCTCCCCTTTTCTCTCACAAAAGGAGTGAGAAATCTTGTTCAAAATCTTTGGCGAAAGTTACTTTGGCCACAGATTGGGATGGTTTAACCTCGACTGGGATCTTATTATACAATTTGTTGAATCTCTGAATAAATTCCATGACTGTTTCTGAGTTCTTTTTCCTTAAAGACCCAAATTTGGTTAAATAATATAGATGGTCTTTTCTCTCGCCCCATTGTCTAAGAAAAGCATCTTCCAAAGCATCATAAGACAAGATAGAAGCTGCAGGTAGGCTCCGAAACCAAGTTCGGACCTGACCTTTGAAGGTTTGGACAAGGAGTCTCAAATATACGTCCTCATGCTCGATACCTAGAATTTCAGTGAATTGATTGAAGAAATTAATATGTTCTGTCGCGGTTAGGTCCCCTTCCTCGGTGAATTTTGGTAGATTTTTTATGTAATTTTCAAGAAGGTCATGTAGAGGGACGGGCAATACTAAGGGAGCATATCTGACTGCAAATTTCGCAAAAACCCTGGGAGGGGGGGTAGGCCCTTGGCCTCCAGCTCCTCCTAGAGGGGCTCCTCCCCCTCCTCCTCTGATAAACCCTCCACCTCCTCCTACAATCCCTCCACCTCCTCCTCCGACAGTTGCCATCGTTATTTGTGGAAATTATAAAGGGGGTTTTGGAAAATTAAAAGTGACTCTTTGTTTTCTTCGCGAAGAGGGAAATCCAACGAGGAAAGATAAGGGACGCAAGGACTCGGTTCCTCAGATTTACAAGAGATGAAATCAGGAGAACTGACAGGTGTGAAAACTGAGTATGTAACACACTGTTTAGAATTTGGCGAAGTCGGGAAATTCAACTGAAGGAAAGATGGAATGTCAAAAGTCGACGAACTTTTAATAGGGTCCTTTGCTTTGTGTACTAAGGGGATTGTCGGATGAATATCACTCCTAATTTTGGAGCAGTTTGGCATTGAAACTTTAGTATCAAAGAGAGGATTGAGAGAAGTTGAGGGCTCGGACGAACACTTAGTCTTCAGTGGTGGGGTTTTGAGTTTGTAAACTGCAGCGGTTGGCTTAAGAGAGCCTCTCGCCTTTAGAATCTTTTTGGGATCGGTAACAGGCATAATGTGCTTACCATCTGGGTTTTGTCTGGTATTCCTTCGACTGTATGCTAGTTTATTATTTGTGGAGTCACCAAGTGAAAGATTATGAAGCATTAAAAGGTGTGTACTCTTTGTTCACTATCAAAGGGTAACACTTTCAACAAAAAACAAATGTCGTTTCCCAGGGAAAAAGATTTCGTAACTTCGGTCCCCAACAACGGCGCTAGAAAGATGTTGTTCCTAAGTCTATACTTAAGGCTTAGAAGTACAGTGTCAAGGCATCTAAAAGTGGGTAAAATATGGAGAAGAGAGAAACGTCAACCTTCGGCAAAGGAAACTAGGGAAGGTTTCTATGTTGGCATTGTCTAGCTTCCAACTGTTCCCGGATAGTTATATCTTGTTCAATGGCTGCCCATGAATGTTCAAGTTCGACCCAGTTAGTAGTCGTCTTAAGAATTGTGTCGAAATGGTTTAAGGAAATGTGCATTTGGTTCGATAGTCCGGGTTCTATGTTAGGCTGTGTTGGTACAGGGACAGTCATGGAGGAACAGTAAGAGTGGGAAAAACTTCAGAGAGAGAGATTAAGTGTTGTCTCAATTTGGTTGTATAAAAGATAATTTACGGTTTTAGGAATAAAATAGGGATGCAAATCAAAGGCTCTTTCCCATAACTATATTATATTTTAATAAAAGGTGTGAGGTGGGAGAAAAACATTTAGCTATCTACAGTGTAAGGCTCCTATCAAGGGAAAATATCACGTATAAACAGAAGAGGAAAATTGTAAGGAAATAACCGATGTAGCCAAGAATATGTGAATAATTCTGAAAATGTAGACTGGTCTTACACCCGTTGATAGCTGGTATAGAGGAAAAACAGTAAACAATTACAGAAAACCAAAATTCATTCGCTATAGTAGTGGTCGTACTAAATTATAACGAAGCACATCAATTAGGAATATGAAATGAAACGAAATATGAGATACAAGGAAGCAAACTTGTAACACAGTCGTGATAGAATTGAGAATCTTCAGATCTGCTTTTTTTAACTCTTAAATGTAAAAAACTCTGTTACAAATGACGCAAAAAGGTCCAGCCCTGTTTGTTTTTTTCTATGGTATATTTATACAATTTTAAAAACAAGATAGAATCTCAATAGTCACAAAATTTCGGTTATGACAGGGAGGAGAGAAATCGCTCCATTTCTCCTTCTCTGTCTTCACTTGGTGCCAAACGTTTATCATCGCACAAGCTCAGTACAGGCGATACATATTTCAACCAATTGAGATATTAGCTGCAATGATTCTGCTTGAAAACTAGCTTCAAAGAAGTAACATTCTCGTGCTAACTGTTGCAACCTATCTTCCATCTGTCCTTCTATGATGTCGATGGCACATAATCGTGCGCTGGGTTTAATCATGCATTTATCTACTTGTACTATGTCCACCATAGTCATCTGAGAGATATCGGCTGAATCTCTCTCTTCCTTTTCCTTCAGATCGAGCAAGATCTTTTCCACATTCATTTGCATCAATGTCTTGGCATTGCCTCCGCTGTCTATGCCTAGCAGCTCACCATCTATAGAATTGAAGGCCTCCTCTAAGGAATTGGTTATCTTTTGGGCTTGTAGCTTGCCTTCGGCGATGTTATGCTCCCATTCCTTTAATAGAATGTTTCCTCTAGTTTGCTCTGAAATAGTGACCCTGGGAGTACCTGCTGAAACCATGTTGTTCATGGCTATCACAGCCTCCTGGAAGGCGACCCGAGCCACTCCGGCATCCCTTTCTCTGGTAGATAAGTTCTCTGAAACCTGATTGACCAACAGATAGTTGTCCCAGATCGCTTCTACCTTGGCGAGCAAATTTTGTTGTGCCACAGAGACTCTGCTCTGAATCTCGATCGTCTGGGATTTAAACATCCTGATGTCTATCATTCTGTTCTCGGTGATCTCCACCCTAGCTTGCAGCTGTTCGATCAAATCCCTCTGATGGCTTGCTTGCATCCGACTATCCCAGACCACCAACTATGCTTTCTCGAGCTTAGTTTTGAGCACCTCTATCTTGTTTTTATCGGCCAACCTGGCCTGCTCTATTCCCATGCTTGCCTGGTCTTTAGCAGTCTCTGTTGTTGTGGCTAGTCTGGCTTCAAGGGTCCTAATTAGGCGATTTTTTCTTTTAAGTTGGTTCTTTAAGAGCCTGACTGAGAACTGATTCACCGAGGCATATGCTCCTAGTGTCCCTACTATTTCAGTGGAAAATTGCTCATTATTTTTATCCTTTCCCTTAGTTATAACTTTATACTTCTTGGCAGTGGACTCTCCTTCCTAGTAGAATTCCCTTTTTACTACTTCCTTTCTCTTCTTATCAAAGAAAAACTCATTGGGAGAGAGTTCCTCCACCCTTATGGGCCTCAATTCCTCATTGAATATCCACCCCGCATAGATATTTCCCTGCGTCAACTGCAAGGGTTTAACTGATGTGATGGGTTCCCCGATCTGCTTCGCAGATTTTCCTAGAGTAGCGACCGGACTCTGCTTCTATGGCGTGTCAAGAGTCTTTATTTCTTCTTCCAGACTCTGCTTCTTCAGAAGGTCTGGAGTATTTTCCTCTGCTTCTGGACTCTTCATTTGTTCCCCCTCGTCTTGGTGTTTTCCTTGGTCGGGATTCACGTCCTTAGAACCCTCGACATCCTTTTGTTTTGCCTCCAATGCACTCGGACCCTCACCTCGCAACACTATGGGAAGACAGCTATGTCGATGTTCCTGGAACTTCAGCACATCGGCTCTTTCCTCGGGTGCCAAGGATTGTATCCAAGATAGAATATCCTCATAGGACCTTTCTCCTCGGAAAATGTCATACGAGGGTGAATTCTCATGCTCAAATCTCTTGAGCCCGCAATTTGCCAAATGGTTTCTCACAATGCTCTGCGGATCGTGCTTCTTATATTCGATGGAAACCAAATTTAGGTCTTCTAGGGCTGCGGCCTCGGCTTTGGCATGCCTAAAATATAATAAAGAATAAAAATTCAAATGAACAGGAAACGACGACCATACTTTCTTCGAGTACCCTTTAAGTTCTTTGCTTACACCGCCAATTACCATTTACCGGGCAACCTCACAACAAGCCAGCTTGTTGGGAATGAACAATGGAAGTGCAGGCGGGGGAACAGAAGCCTTGAAAACTCTAAGGTATGAAAATTTTGCTTCCACATACCAGTCTCCTATGCTGCTCAGATTCGTTACTATGCTGTCTGAGATCTGGGGTGGCGGGTGACCAAAAATGGCGACATGCAGGGGCACCATCAGACATGCAGGGGCACCATCACCCAGTTAAAAATTTCATACGCAAAATTTTCCGCTTTATTTTCCCATAATTTTGCATGATATACATGTATGGGTTCGTCTTCGGTGGGAGTCCAACTCCAGCTCATCAATGGAAATGGTGTCATGGAACAAATTGTGTCCATAATGTATGTGGACATGAAGAATGACGACGTATTCCCATTCTCCTTCTGCTCTTAATACTTTGTGACCTGATTGGTCAAGCTATCCGAAAGCATATTTGCCCAGTTAAAGGAACAACATTCGGAGACCCGAAACATTAGAGGCACCCATGCAAGGAAAAAATGCGATGTGTCCTCTCTCCCATATAACCGGCATGTCATCATGGACACATATTTGTACTGCGGTTCTAAAGAAGTGATTGAATATATGCCGTGGGTATCAGCTCTGAACTTCGCGGTGTTTGAAACCCAATCCTTTATCAAACTGGACATGGTTTTATCATACTGTACGCATTCCTTCTCCTTGAATTCCTCCAAGAACTCAGCGCCATATGTGTGGTCGGACATCATGGGTAGCTTATATATGGTTTGCAGATGCTCCAGCCTGAAAGTCCCGATGGTGACTCTCTTCTCTTTCATGATAGTTCTGGTAGGTATGTCCACATGTTCCAATGCCCATCGGACCATATCATAATATGGAAGCAACAACGACCTGGCTGCTACTCTGTGCATTTTGGATTGGATGACTATTTTGTACTTGGTGGTTATATCATCTTTTTCGTTGTCGTCGGAGTCGTCAGAATAATCCACCAATTCTACTTGCAGAATATCTGAAACATATGACCAGTTCAGGACCAAGGTGATACTTCGGGGAAAAGTATCAGAGACATTGTCTGAGCCTTGTCTTGAAACCTCAACATTTGCCTTTGATGCTTTGCGCAGATCCATGGATGAAGCTTGCGTTTTAGCTCTTCTGTGGTAGAACTGCGTATACATACAGAAGTCAGTTTACTCAGATATAATGTTCACTGCGTAATATGAAATGCATTTGTTATAATAAACCACATCTCTTATTTATATTTGAAAACTCAGTACCTTTCAGAAAATGTCTTTCAAATCATATTTAGAAATAAATTTTTGTCGTAAAAATCCGATCTCATATTCGTAGATTTACCCTATGTCCTCATTAATGCCATAAATTTTGGTGGTTTAAAAGTCAGTTGGCGTATGGAGAGAAAGGCTACCTCATGAATCGTGCAGGCATTGAAACACGGGATATGTCTTGATTTAGCTTAATGAATCCAATCTTACCAATGTTAATCAATATTTCAGTTCTCGTCATATCGAGGATTCTGTTTTAACACTTTGAATTTCTAACATCCGAGACTGCGAAGATCGATTTGGTTAACCAAAAGGTAATCGTGATTTGGGGATCGATTAATTTTATAATTATTATATTCTCCATATCGCGACTCAAAGCTTCTAAGATAAGTTTCTGGGAGATTTACATGCCGAGCTGCGAAACCGCGAGATCGCGATAACATGACTTAATTAAAAGGAAAGATAATCTTGGATTAAGTGATCAATTAATTACATTATAACTGCATCGTGACTTCGTGAGTCGGGGTTTATATGGTCAAACTTTCAAAAAGGACAACGCCGAGTGGAGAAATTCCGAGAGAATCTTTTACCACGGTTTAGCCTTTACCCTTAACCTTGACATGAGTTTCTCAAATAAAGACCTCGTCTTCTCGGCTATCGGGGTTATGACAACAAATTTTTGGGTTTGGTGAATGCTGAGGCACGAAACCCCGATGACGTTTAAACATGATTTAGGGAAAACTTTACCCTCGTTACTGTCTTGAGTGAAAAGTTAAAACAACTTTGATGTTTCATGACTCAGGACGTGTGAACTGCATGCGTTATAGTATCCGATCTATGAGATCCCGAAGGAGAACGAAAGAGGAAACATTTTTACAAAAGGTAGGACTTGTTTCGAGAGTAGAATAATCATTGCTGCTCGCATGATCAAGCTTCAGAGATCA
>CBVK0103490472.1:0-17527 GCA_900067695.1 Picea abies | reverse complement strand
CAACATTTTGAAACATGATGGTTATATAAACCACAATATGTACATGGATTATTTTTGCCATTTTTACATGCAAATTTATCATGCTTAACATAATCAAAAGCAACTGAATGATAGGCAGAAATATACCTTGAACATTCACCTTTTTCGCCTTCTTGAGGAGATGAATTTGAAGAGTTACAAGCTCTCCTTTGAAGACCAACAACAATGTTCTTGTCTGCATGGCTGTCATAACTCTCTTGTTTCACACATTTGTATTCATCTTGAACACACTCTTTGCATGCTTGAGGGATTGAACTTACAACAAAAGTTGTTCTTGGAACTTTTTTCCTTGTCTCCTCAACTTTGGAATTTGCTCCATCTCTTTGTTCATATCCAAGACCCCTATACTTGGGCCTCTCCTCAACAACAATAGGCTCAACAATGCCTTGTGCATGCTTGCCTAACCCTCTACCTTCATAGCCCATTTTTAACAATAACTTGGACCCTATTCCTCTAGTGTGATTTTCAAAAACACCAAAGCATTCATCTTGAGAGGAATTTGAATATAAACTAACATTACATACCTCATGTTCATGCATGTACTTGGTAAGGGTTTCCTTTGACTCATGGAGTTGAGTCTCCATCTCATGCAACTTTTCAAGAAGCTGGTGCTTCTCCTCCTTCATGGCCATCAACTTCTCTTGAAGGACAATGCTCTCTTCTCTATCTTCCCACAACTCTTGTGCCATATCTCTCATGGTTACAAACTCCTTCAACATCTCTTTGTCAAATAACTTGGATAATGAAGATGTATGAGAACTATCAATGTTTGAAGCTTCCTCCATCCTTGCAAGATATCAAACTTCAACACAAAACTTGCACAATAATTCCAATAGCTAAATATCTAGCTATCAATGACAATCACATGAGAAAAAACTATGCTATGATACCACCTGATCTGAAAATAGGGGGATAACTTGTTATTCTATGCAAGCACCCTCTACTCCATTAAAATAAACTTTTCAGAACCTTGCTCAATGTCTTAGTTATGCAAGATAAATTATGTGCCAAGTTTATGCATCTCCTTGGTGTTTATGTGTGAGGAATTTTTAATGGTTAAATATGTGATTTAAATAAATACACAACAAACATAACTTGCACCAAATAAACCAACAAACTCACAACAATAACAAGATGATAAAGGAGTTCACCCCCAACTGGGATACATCTCCTTGAGCCTCCTTCAATGGACTAGGCTCTCTGGGATTAGTTTTTCAAATATTATTTTACAAGATGCTGCTCAAATCCAATGGATTTAATGACTATACCATTGGGTTCAAAATACATAAAAACCCCCAAAATGACTAATAGAACTCTGAAAACGGACCATGGCTCATCCGAGCATGACCTCTTCTACATGTGGCCTTGAGCTTCCCTGAGATTCCTTATGGAAAAAACATCTGTACAATTCGTCAAATGGATTTGAAACCTATCCCAATGTGTTCATAGCATAACAATTAGTCAAAAATGACTATTCAGTCACAGAAAACAGACTTGGGCTCATCTGAGCATGACCTCCATCAATGGGGGCCCTAAGCTCCCTAGAGCTCTCTGAAACTTCAATGGTTAAAAACCTACAAAATAAGTCTTAAAATTCCTTTGAAAACTATGCCAATGGATTCAGAACGTCCAAAAACCCCTAGCTGGGCCTTTTCGACACCTCATTTGGCCAAAAATTGAAGAAGATAGGCCTCCTGCCATTTTCCTCCTTCAAACTTGTTGTCTCTGGTTCGCCAAAATGCACCTCTGTGCGTCCAACCTAGAAAACACGCTCGTTTTCATGCTAAAACCTAGCACCAGGCACAACTGTAAAATTGTGCAAACTGTAGGACGGTTAGGGCACATCTAGCCCCTAATTGCCAAAGGTGTTGGGTGCATGGACCATGTGACCACGTCTCGCGCATAAAAAAAAGGCTTATTCTCCCATGCGTAGGAGCATGAAAAGTGTCGGCGCGTTTGGTTTAAAACTCCTGTGCAGTAAAGCCAAGGTCACATGCCATAATACACAAGACCGCAGGCTGGGGCTAAGCCCCAGCCTGACCCCCTAGTGCCAAAATAGACCAAAGTGTAATTCAAAAGTTTTTAAAAGCAATATATGTTAAGAAACATATGGATGGTGCACTGGTTGGGCGGCCCTCCCCAAGGCTTTAACCCTACCTAGAGGTCGCATGGTAAAGTCCTGTGGACTTCACAAACTTTTAACCATTACCCAGATGACACGTGGCATCCCTCACTTGGGCCACGTGTCACCAATCCATTCGCCACCAAGATGCCACGTGTCAATAAATGATTCGACCGTCCAACTGCCACCCGTCCTCCAACTCAACCTTGCCACATCAGTGTATGGCTCTTCCATGTCAGTGTACGGACTATACGGACTGTACAGTTAGCACACATTTTTTTCCATGTTTGACGATTTGAATAGAATGCGATATCTCACTCATATGACGTCCATTTGAACCCAAATGAGTTACGTTGGGTTCGTAAGGATGAGGGATACACACCTATTCGTTTTGAGGCAATTCTGAGAACTTTGATTTTTTGGCTAAATTTTGACCCCTAGTCCAGATTCTGATCACTTTCCGAAGTTTAGAGGTAGGAGGCCCTAACCAATTTTTTTGGGACATTCCTTCAATGGTTTAAAACTTACAATAATGTAACAAACGATCTTTTACCATTGCCCAGATGCTCTAGTTGCCTACCCTCAGTGGGGCTTATCATGACTCCATGGTCTCTCACAGAGCCAATTATTTAGAGTATATGTACATATGAATGAATCTAGACATTGTCTTTGACCCAACAATAGAGGAAAATTGATTGAAGGATCTAGGCATAGGAATATGCACGCACTCCTGCTTAGGAACACATGTGCCCTTCTCTTCATGAACACATGCATGCTCAACATAGAAACATGCACGTGTTTCTGCACATTCTAAGCATGTACGGGATCAACACAGGAACCCAAGTTCCTAAAAACTCCTACATAGCAAGCGTGTGACAATTCGGTGAACACCAAAAATATAGGATTAGGAATGCTCACACATTTCTAAAAGCACACATATATTGGTGCATGTACACAACACCTCATTTCCCTATATAAATTTATCTATTCACTCTCTACAAAACAATGAATTAAACAACTATGAACTAAAAAAAAGTGAACTTTCAAAGTAAATTTTATTCATTATTAATTTCATGTAGAGTTTGTATTACCATTCCCTTATTATTAATAACTATTTATGTATTATATATTTTTGTATTCTTTTCTTAGAATGTTTATTTTGATTTTCTAATTCTGTTTGCATAATGTATATCTCAATTCTTATGAGCTCACTCAATAATCGTATGCAGGACATTCAGATATCAATGTGTATATCTCAAAAGACAAAAATCCATTGCATTTGTCTACAACAAAATTAAACTCAATGTACAATTCATCCAAATTTCTTTGTACTTTGTAAACTTAAAAAAAAAAAAAGAATGAGGCGAAATGGAATTTAAAATATTTGAGAATTGATTTTTGTATCAGTATCGTTATTTTTTATATTAGTTTTAAAGAGGTAAAAGTTTAAAAAAAAAATTAAAAAATCACTTCACCTCTTAACCTCTTATTATTTTTAATGATTCGATGGGTTCTTGCCCATCCTCAGATTTGTGAATAGTGAAATAGATTTTCTTCGAAACACCATTTGTTACCTAATTTTTGTTTTATTTTGAAGAAATGCACTTAATTTATGCGCAGAACGGGTCACTGGAAATTTAAATGATTTAAGACTAAGCCTCATGATAATATTGATTTTGTTTGGTAGGAAATTGTTTTTAGCAAGTTAATCCCACAAGCACTTGAGTCCTTGGGGGCATGCTATAATCTCTACGAATTGTGCAAGAACTGCAAGACATGTTCACGCTGAAGGAAGTAGAACATGGTAGCCTGCACACGCGATGTACGTTGGGTTGGGAAAATGAAACCAAAACTAAATGCATGAAAGCAAAAATGAATTGGACCAAGTATAGAAGCTTTTCCATATGAAAATAGTGCCCTTGTCTAAGTATCTTAGTTTTTTCAAATGAATAAAAAATTAGTTATTAGTCCCTGCCGTAGGCAAAGAGGGACTATAGCGATTGATAAATCGTTGACCTGGTATTAAATTGTGCATTGACCATAAATATTTGCATATTATCTATTGTTGGAACAAGGGAAGTGAAAACATCGATTTTTGTATAATAGAAAGTACCATGTTTGTTAAGATCTGATTGGACAACGGATTGGAGGTCTTATTGTCGGCTTCGCTATTCCCAATGTTATATTTGTTGGCATATCCAAAATATTTTGAATTGTATAAGGTATTTTCTAATCATATCTTTTCTTATGCATTGGTGGAACCTAGATTAATGCTAGCATTAGTTAGAATGTTTCCTTAAGCATTTCCTGTTGGCTTCAATACATTGTCTACCATATTACTATGTGTGATTTTTTTTTTATTGTTGCGTGCTTCGAGAGATGAGGCTTGCCATGCTGCATTTTTTTTTAAATGTTTGAACAGGGCTAGGCCCTTAGACGGTCCTAACAGTCTTAAGTGTTTACCTAACAACTCTGGTAGTCTTAAATGCTTATTATACAAGTGCATTGGAATACAGTTTCGTTCAATTTTTTTGATGGTGGTCAGCCATCTTCCATTGATTTTTATATAATAAAAATTACCATCTTTGTAAAGATGTGATTGGACAACGGGTTGGAGGTCTTTTTCATGGCTTCGTTATTCCCAATGTTATATATGTTGGCATATCCAAAGTTTTTCATCGTATATGGTATTTTAGAATCATATATTTTGTTATGCAATGGTCGAAGGTGGATTAATGCTAGCATTAGTTCAAATGTTTCCTTTAGCAATTCCTGCTAGCTAAAATACATTGTCTACCATATTAGTATGTCTATTTTTTGTTTTATTCTTGCGGGTTTTAAGAGAACAGATCTGCCACATTGCATTGTTTCTTGAATGTTTGTACAGAGCTAGGCCCTTGGGTGGTCCTAGCAGTCTTAAGTGTTTACCTAACAGTTTGAATGTTTATTATGCAAATGCCTTGGGATACAATTTTGTTCTATTTTTTTTATGGTCGACATCGTTGCTCCAGTGGTCGATGCTTCTTCGTTGGTTCATTCCAGCATTGTTGTTCTTGTTTGATTCAACTTTGAAAAGATAAGGTCCTGCAGCTGTAGTTGAAGATGATCTTTGTCTGTGCTCTTAATTTATGTTCCTAGAAACCATCCGTCTTCATATGCCGGCAACGACGTTCATAGTTGTTTGGAAAATTGCAATGCGAAGGGTTTCTTCAAAAATAGTTGTAGATGCAGGGAAAGATTTTATTCTGTGGGTTGGAAAATTGCGCCCACCTGTTGTGTTTTTTCCTGGTAAATTTATGGTGTTATTTATTTGTGTTCTTTCTTCTGTTTTGTGCCCAGTTTTGGGCTTCTGGTTTTCCTATTTTTCTTTCATTTTTTTTTGGGGGGGGTGTCATTTTTTTTCACCCTTCTCTGTTTTCAGACAGACTGAAATTATCTAACAAACACCTTCAAAATTAGAGTTGAGGGGATGGAATGAGTAATATATGTTGAGTCGTATGAAATAGATAAACAATGCATTATAAATAGCAGCATTGACGTGGCTTTGCATAGAAATGGCCTCTTTAGATTCGATGCATTCTCGTATACTGTAGGGGATTACCTTTTTGATACATTCCAGGTTCTGCTACATTTTGGGTATTCATCGACCGAGCTGCGCAATGGATTGATATATTATTTCTTGGCATGTTTCAAAAATGGCGACGCGGAAGCATTGAACTCCTATGAATATGAACTGGAATCTGATTTTCTTTGGCAATTGCATAGAATACAAGATGTCGCTGCGTATTTTTAAAATATGCGGTTGTCTGCATCTGCAGTTGTGCCTGCACATGAGAGGGGACTCTGGGAAGACACATTTTGTATATGGTGGTTGTCTAACTGGCTCAATATATCAGTTGGAATATGGTCATTGACAAGAAAAAGAAGATATCTACTATTCAATAAAGGTGCCTCTGGCAATCCATATTGCATCTTGTTCCATGATGCTAGTGGTCTGAGTGTTCATTATGAACCACTCCTATACAAGAACATGTCCATGTGCAATGTTGAAGTAGATCATATTTACTTGTCCTTCTTTTGCAAAGACTTTGAATCGCAATGGGAACGGATTATGCATTGCATAGATAGCCATGGTTTACAGATGGCAACAAATGTTGTGTCTAACTGTGGAGATAGTCTATTTAATTCAATTTTTTGTTTGGTAGCAGCGGAGTTTGATGTGCAGTCGCTGCGGATTTACACCATGTAGTCGTTTTGCAATGCAATTGTAGGTGGCAACCAACAGGCTTTTAGGTGCTTGCATCAACACCTTTTTCCATATCTCCTGGAAAATATGCCAGTAGTTGGAACTTGGCAGGAATACCTTGTAAACATGGTGCTTCCATATGAAAAAGGGAATGTGCAGGGTTGTAGTTTCTATTTCCAATGGATGTCTATGATATTCAGAGTAAATTTCCAGGTTTGGTCGGCATTGCCAGATGGCACTGTCCATTCTTGGTTTACTAATTCAAATTACGATCGAACATTTGACATCCTCTCATTGAAAACAGATACAACACATAATGGACCTTTGCTTCGACATATCCGTGGTTCAGGGTTGGATGTCCATGCCACCCAAACCGCATCAAAACTTCATATGCACAAAATGCTTTTTAGTGAGAATGAAACTCTTGCCGGGTCCGATATGGCGATAGAGGGCTTGAACAAAAAAATGATTCGTGAAATTCATTACAGTTGTGATGAGCCCATACAAGGATTAAAAATAAAATGTAGAGTAAGTTATCAGAACTTGAAAAAAACTATGTGTCAAATTCGTCCTAGTTGTGATGAGGCCACACAGGCCTTGAACAAAAAATGTAGGCTACGTTATCAACACCTGGGTCAGAGATAAATTCATCACAATTTCCATCATCTCATCATGCCCTTGGGAAATAAACGTAGACTAAGTTACCACAACCTGAAAAAGGTCATGCGCGAGAGAAAGAAATACATTGCCACTCTTCCTATTAGAGATAAAGCCACATATGAGAATCTAAAGAAACTTGTTCGTGCAGAAAAGAACAGAAACATGTGCGCTCACATATCCTAGAATGGTCATGAAACCGTCACATTTTTTGCACTAGTAGCAACAACATGGACTATTGTCAATGAAAACTAGGAAAGAGTTTCCACCCATACTTCCTTGTGAAAGAAAAATGCAACACAGACGTACATGAAAGAAATTAAAGATTCTCCTTCCATTTCATGTGCAATTTGTGAGCAACTGGATTCCTCAAAAAACAAAAAGTCTTTCATGGCTTCTTTGCAAGAAGAATACTTCTAGTTGATAGTGCATGATAAAACATTTTCCAGTGGAAAAATTTATCTTCCATGCAAACAGTCGCCTCAACATGGAAAACTGCCACAGCTCCCAATGCCTAGCCAAATAAGATGTAATGCACCACTACCATATGTAAGTGCGCTTATGGAACTTGAGGAGAGAGTTGGATCTCTCTGAATTTCATTTATTGGAATCAAACCTTCAGGCTATAAAGGGCTCCAGATGGGCTTAACATGATCAATTATTAATGTGCCTGTTCAAGTAGATGTTGTACAAATACTCTTACCACAATTCATTAACAATACACTGGCAATTGTTGTGCCTCTGAAAAGATGCTTGCGATACAAAAATGCATATCAGACAGGCAAAGTTCCTGTGCATGTTGTTATGAAAGAATTAAAGGAATTATGTTCAAGGGCCCTGTACAAAGCACAGAACATTTGTATAAATGACAATTGGAATAGTGTTGCAAAAGAGAATAACAACTCTGCAAAGACTTTCGAAAATCCTATTGAATTTGATACAAGTGATGAATCAAAGAATGAAACACATGTTGAGACATTGGTGCATGGAATTCAAGGACAAATTCATTGAGGAAATGAACTTTCCAACACTCTTCAATGGATATGCAGGTGCCACGGATATCACAAAATGATTAAACTATCATAAAATAGTCTGATGGGAGCTACTGCATTCAAGCCCCAATCCCAGTCTATATGACAAAAGCATTTAAATTTCCAGGAATATGTAACAAAGTCTTCTTTTTCCATATTTTCGAAATAAAACTATTCTTTTGTATTCTCATATATTTATGTGTTGCTACCATTTTCTCTTCAGCTATGACGAGTGTGAAGATATTCTATTTATTTTATTTCAATTATCTTCCTTTCTGATGCCACCTGTCCTTTAGAATGTTTATGACAAAGGCCCTTACAATTCAAATAGACCAAACTCTGGTTGTGAATTTGTATATCGTTGAACTCTAGGTGTTCTCTGTAGGCCACAAAACAAGAGAGTCCCATTTCTCAACTGAATAACTATGGATTCAGGGCTCTGGCCATGCTCTATCAAATCTCATCCCCATAGTTTATAAAAGTGCATATTTTGTATGTATAAAAGTAAATATCTGCTTTTTAAAATTACATCTTTTGTATGTATAATTTATGGTTTCCAGGGACCTTTAACTTTATAAATTTCAATTTCTTCTCTCCATGAGCCCTTGTTTTAAGGAAATCTAATTCGGCAATGCTGTTTTTTTTTGTGCTTTTCTCCACTAAACTATGTAATAGGCATGACTGCTATTTTTTTTGTGCTTTCTTGTCCATGACCCTATGTAAAAAAAGTACGGTAATGCTAAAAAAAATTGACACAAGCCCATTAAAATTGAAATTCTGCCCATGTCCAATTGTCAATTTGTATATCGTGGAACTATCAATGCTTTTTTGTAGGACACAGAACAACGAAAAGCCCAATTTTCAGTCCCCCCATCCCGAGAACCTGCTATCCAAAAACTGCAAAATTATGCTATGACGACTTCGTCCATGCTCTTTAACATCTCATCCCCATACTGTATAAAAGTACATATTTCGTATGTATAAATATAAATATCTACTTTGTAAAATTACATATTTTGTATGTATAAATTATGCATATTTTTCCCTACCTGGTCATTTTCAAAATTGCATATGCCATAAATCACTCACTCAAATTTCACATATCATATTTCACGTATATATATGTGTGTGTGTGTGTGTGTGTGTGTGTGTGCTTCTTTAAATATATAGAAATATGTAAGATGTTTTATTATTTTTTCTACATAAATGCCATAAAATTGTGTTCACTATTTTATCTTTACCAGCTGTCCTTTTTACTGCTTGCCACAGAGGCCGTTACAATTGAATTATTCCGAACTGTGCTTTTTAATTTGTATATCACGGAACTCTGGGTATTCTTTGTAGGCCACAGAACAACAGAGGCCTATTTTTCACCTGCCAACCCGAGAACCCGTGATGCCAAAAAAATTGGCTAGCTATGAATTCAGGGCTCTGTGCATGCTCTATAAACTGTAATCCCCATAGTCTATAAAAGTACATATTTTGTAAGTATAAAAGTAAATATCTTCTTTATAAAATTGCATCTTTGCTATGTATAGTTTATGTTGTCCAGGAACCTTTAATTTCATAAATTTCAATTTCTTGTGTGCAAGATTCCTTGTTTTAAGAAAAGCTATTTTCGGAATGCTAGTTTTTTTGTGCTCTTCTCCACAAACCTATGTTACAGACGTTACTACTATTTTTTTGTGTTTTTTGTCCACGAGCATATGTAAAAAATACTATTTCAGGAATGCTACATTTTTTTGGACACGATGCCCTTAAAATTCTAATAGTCTGATTGTCAGTTTCTATATCGCGAAAACTATCAGTGCTTTTTGTAGGACAGGGAAGAACAAAAGCCCAATTTTTATCTCGACATCCCGAGAACCTGTCATCCAAAAACTGGCTAAGTGTGGAATGAGCACTCCGCTTTGTAAAATTTCATATTCCACTTGTCAGTTTGCATATCGCGGAACTCTGGTTATTTTATGTAGACCACAGAACAACATCCATTTTTCAGCCTCAGAACCCGCGATGCAAAAAACTGGTTAAGTATGAATCTAGGGCTCTGTGCATGCTCTATAAAATTCCATTCCCATACTCTATAAAAGTACATATTTTGTATCTATGAAAGTAAAAATCTGCTTTATAAAATTGCATCTTTCATATTTATAATTTATGCTGTGCAGGAACCTTTAATTTCATAAATTTCAATTTCTTCTGTCTAGGAACCCTTGTTTTAAGAAGCATCCAAAAACTGGCTAAGTATGGAATGAGGGTTCTGCTTTGTAAAATTACATATTTTGTATCTATAAACTATGTTGTGCAGGAACCTTTCATTTCATAAATTTCAATTTCTATTGTGTCGACAATCCCTTCTTTTAAAGAAAACTAAGTCAAGAATGGTAAATTGTTTTGTATTTTTTCTCAACAAACCTATATAGCAGACATTACCACTATTTTTTACAATTGAACTAGTCCGAAGTCCACTTTTCAATTTGTATATCGTGGGACTCTGGGTATTCTTTATAGACCACAGAACAACACAGGCCCATTTTTTCAGCCCGACAGTCTGAGAACCCGCGATGCAAAAAAATGGCTAACTATGAATCCAGGGATCTGTGCATGCTCTATAAAATGTCATCTCCATACTCTATAAAGTACATATTTGTATCTATGAAAGTAAATATCTGCTTTATCAAATTGCATCTCTCGTATGTATAATTTATGTTGTCCAAAAACCTTTACTTTCATAAATTTCAATTTCTTGTGTCCAGGAACCCTTGTTTCAAGAAAAGCTATTTCAACAATGCTAGTTTTTTTTGTTCTCTTCTCCACGAACCTATGTAATAGACATTACTACTATTTTTGTGTTTTTTTCCACGACCCTATTTAAAACATATGTAAAGAATACTATTTCAACAATTGTTAACTTTTTGGACAAGATGCCCTTAAAAATCTAATAATCCATAAGTCGGATTGTTAGTTTGTATATCACGGAACTATTGGTGCTTTTTGTAGGGCACGGAAGAACAGAAGCCTAATTTCCATCCCGACATCCCGAGAACCCGCCATCCAAAATTGGCTAAGTATGGAATGACGACTCCGCTTTGTAAAACTACATATTCTCTATGTATAAATTATTCTGTCCATGAACCTTTCATTTCACAAATTTCAATTTCTATTATGTCCATGATCCCTTGTTTTAAAGAAAAATAAGTCAGGAATGTTAAATTTTTTTTGCATTTTCTGTCAAGAAACCTATGTAATAGACATTGCCACTAATTTTTACAATTCAAATAGTCTGATCTCCGCTAGTCAATTTGTATATCGAGGAACTCTAGGTATTCTTTGTAGTCCATGGAACAACAGAGGCCCAATGCTAAATTTGTTGGACACGATGCCCTTAAAATTCTAATAGTCTGGGATTCCAATTGTCAGTTTGTATATCGCGAAACTATCGGTGCTTTTTGTAGGGAATGGAAGAACAAAAGCCCAATTTTCAGCCTGACATCCCAAGAACCCACAATCCAAAAACTGACTAAGTATGGAATGAAGGCTCTGCTTTGTAAAATTTCATTCTGTATCTATAAATTATGTTGTCCAGGAACCTTTTCATTTCATTTCATTTCAGTTTCTAGTGTCCACGATCCCTTCTTTTAAAGAAAACCAAGTCAAGAATGCTAATTGTTTTTGTGTTTTTTGTCAACAAACCTATGTAACATACATTATTAGTATGTTTACAATTCAAATATCCCCAACTCCACTTCTCAATTTGATATCGTGGAACTCTGTATGTATAAATTATTCTATATAAAACTACATAGTCTGTATGTATAAATTATTTTGGCCAAGTATTGAATGACGGCTCCGCTTTGTAAAACTACATATTCTCTATGTATAAATTATTCTGTCCAGGAACCTTTCATTTCATAAATTTCAATTTCTATTTTGTCCACGTTCCCTTGTTTTAAATAAAACTAAGTCAAAAACGCTAAATTTTGTTTGCGTTTTCTATCAACAAACCTATGTAACAGACATTGCCACTAATTTTTACAATTCAAATAGTCTGATCTCCACTAGTCAATTTGTATATCGCGTAACTCTAGTTATTCTTTGTAGGCCATGGAACAGAAGAGGCCCAATGCTAAATTTGTTGGAAATGATTCCCTTAAAATTCTAATAGTCTAGGAGTCCAATTGTCAGTTTGTATATCGTGGAATTATTGGTGCTTTTTGTAGGGCACGGAAGAACAGAAGCCCAATTTTCAGCCCGACATCCCGAGAACCCACCATCCAAAAACTGGCTAAGTATGGAATGAGGGCTCCTCTTTGTAAAATTACATTATGTATGTATAAATTGTGTTGTCCAGGAACCTTTCATTTCATAAATTTCAGTTTCTAGTGTCCACAATCCCTTCTTTTAAAGAAAACCAAGTCAAGAATGCTAATTTTTTTTGTGTTTTTTGTCAACAAACCTATGTAACAGACATTACTAGTATGTTTTACAATTCAAATAGCCCCAAATCCGCTTGTCAATTTGTATATCGCGGAACTCTGGGTATTCTTTGTAGGCCACGGAACAACAGAGGCCTAGTTTTCAACCAGAGAGCCCGCGATGTAAAAACTGGCTAAGTATGAATTCAGGGCTTTGTGCATGCTCCATAGAATGTCATCCCCGTACTCTATAAAAGTACATATTTCGTATGTATAAAAGTAAATGTCTTCTTTATAAAATTTCATCTTTGGTGTATATAATTTATGTTGTCCAGGAACCTTTAATTTCATAAATTTCAAGTTCTTGTGTCCAGGAACCCTTGTTTTAAGAAAACCTATTTTAGGAATGCTAGTTTTTTTTTGCTCCTCTCCACGAACCTATGTAACAGACATTACTACTATTTTTTTGTGTTTCTTTTCCACTACCATATGTAAAACATATGTAATTTCAATTTCTATTGTGTCCACGATCTTCTTTTAAAGAAAACTAAGTCAGGAATGCCACTTTTTTTCTTGTTTTTTGTGAACAAACCTATGTAATAAATATCACCACTACTTTTTTCATGTTCTTTCCCATGTAATCATGTACTACAACTTCGTGAAAATGTGTCTGTACTCTATCACATTTATTCCCTTTCCTGCGGATGGGGTCGTACTTGACCACATGCGTCGAGCGGAGCAGCCAAGAGCGATCCTCCATGGAACCGACCATGTGACGACTATGTGCCACTCCCTCCCATCTGCCTCATGACTTTAAATTCATCTCGCTCGAGGCAGAACACCATTACTCTCAGTGTGCCCTGCTCTGCCTTCGCATCCCTTCGAGGGACCATCACCCTCGATGGGCCTTTACTCTGCATGTGCGATCATTTATGGAACCTCACCAGCTCCCCGACCTATTTCAATTGCTCCAGTGGCTCCAGATGGCTCATTCTTTCTTAGTTTTTCTTCTCATACCTTAGCCTCATGTCCACCCTTTCCCTGCTTTGATTTGTTCCTAGTGCATTTTCTCTCTCCCATTGTCCCGGAGATGCCCCGGCTACGAGGGAAGTCGAAACGTGGGCCACCCTTCCAGCCAAACCGACCCCACTTGGTCCTCTATCCCTCGCCTGCTCCCTCCCTATTATCCTCCTCCTCTTCATCCACCTCGTCCTCCTCCCTAACACAGTCAATTCAAATTTCCACTTCTCTCTCGCCCCTTCCTGCATCTCTTGCCAAGAAAATAGAGGGGCTGGACTGCTCAGGGGCATCACTAGACTACAACCTAGGACCTTTAGGAAATTTGACATCTGTTTCACATATAGGCCCTTTGGCTCCTCCCAACTCTCTGGCCACCCAATCGCTTGAGGACTAGGCTCACCACGCCCAATTTCAAATCGATGGTTCATAAAATAGTCAAAATTCACGATGAAAACCCCAATCTTGAGGTGGTTCCAACGCTAACTTAGAATGCGAGTGGAAAACAGACCTTGCACTGGTGCAAAGCCTAGTATTCTACCTGCGTCGGGACATGGACAACCTTTGGTTCCGCCTCGAGATCCTAGACGACAAAGCCTCTCAACTCTTGTAGTTTCTCTCCACATCACAGGGTGGTCATCACCTCCCAGCAGAGGTAGCCCAAACAACAACAACCCAACTAGCATCTACTTCAGCACCAGTGTTGGCACTGGAAACTTTGGTCCACACACAGGCAGACACCAACCAACAAAGACTTCCATCACGCCCGGAGGAGGTCCAGAAGGAAGAGCACGTGCCATCACAGACAGAGGACACCATGCAACTGGACCAGACACCACTCGAGGAGGAGCCACCTCCTTCTGGGGACACAACATTCGCCACCTTCTGCATGCCTGTGTCGCAGCACTACAGCCCCTACCGATGATCTATTTGTTGTTCTTTGTCTATTGTTTTTTCATGTGCATGGCGACCTTTCATTCATTTCTCCATGGTTTTTATAGTTATGTTCTCTACACTTTTGATAATTGTAATGGCCACCCTTATGGGCCAAACTTTTGAACTGTTTTTGCGTCAGTAACAATCTAGTCTTCAGTTATGAAATGCTTCAGCTGGCTGAGCTGGTTTCCCCTCGGGGCAACTAACTGTTTACAACTTGAAACAATGGAAATTCTTTGTAGTCCTTTATTTTCACAGAATTTTATACAATCTTACTTATAAAGAAAAAAAATATTGAATATAATTTACATAATTGTTTATACTATTTATTAAGTAAAACATGTTATTGCATTATATAAATTACTATAAATCTCCATACAATGTTATAATATTTTATAAATTGCTCAGTCTCATGTATATGATAGAATTGTTCGGTGCAAAATGTATATGACAGAAGTCTTCGGTCCAAAATGTATCTTGCATAACACGTTGGACATGAAAAGTGTGAACCCACGACTCCGCCAAACCGCAACTCCATAATTGTTCCCTGCAAAATGTATCAAGTTTTATAGCATTATACAAATTACTATAAATCTTTCTACGATGTTATAGCTTTGTATAAATTACTGTATCATGTATATCACAAAATTCTTAGCTACAAAATGTATATTGTGGAAGTGTTGGGTGCAAAATGTTTTTCACGGGACATGCTAGCCATAAAAAATGAGAAATGTGAACCTGTAAGTTCACCGACCCGCCACTCTGTAATTGTTGGGTTACATTAGTTGTGTATTAAATATTTCATATACTATCAAACTAGGATCCTAGAACCTTCCTTCATGTACCACACATTAATAATTTTTGATAAATTCCAAATCAAACTAATTCGGGAATATTAAATTCTGCATGAATACCACATGCACTATAACTTGCAACCCACGTGTTTACTCCCCTTCCAGCCTGGCAGTGACTATGTTGCCATGCAACACTTGTTTGATATTAAGAATATATACTTTACTCTATTTTAACAAGACAAGATAAGAAAAAGTTTGAACCAAGGAAAGCACACAAGAACATACATATGGAGAATAAAATTACATAATTAAAAAAAAGATAAAAGAAGTCAGAGAAATTTAAAAAAAATACATTTTTGATTTTTAAGATAAATCTCAGTTACGAAAGGAAAAATAATAAACCCCCCAAAAAAGCATTGGGAAGCATAGAAAATACAAGCCTTAGATTTTGTACATAGAACATAAGGAAAAATAATAAACCCCCCAAAAAGCATTGGGAAGCATAAAAAATACAAGTTTTGTACATACAACATCAAGGATTTATCTTCAATAAGGTAGATGCTTTACAATCTATTTTGGATGATATCTACGTGTTCATTGTTTTAAAGGCTTCATAGTGTTAAGATAGAGAAATAATTGACATATTTGAATATTATAAATAAATTTCAAAGATCATAGTAGAAGTAGGTCATTTGGGGTGTGCTTATTATAAATTCAAATATGTTGAAGAACTTTTAATCTCAATATATAAAAAGTCAAATATATCTAAAGACCATCCTTTTATGTATATAGAAAAAGATATTTAAGAATTTTATCAAGATTTTAATGTCAAAAGCCATAAAACATGTTTATTTCTAAAGCATTATTTGAGTGATGATATAGTGAAAAATAATTTAGAGTAATCTAGTAATTGCATTGATGTTAACAATTATATAATGCATAGTTATTGATTTCAATAGTGAAATATGATTTAGAGCAAAATCGAGTAGTTGTATTGATTTTAACAATGAGATAATAAAAAAAAATAGGGTGCATTAATTTTAGTCACAATACAATGAATAATGATTCAAGGAATTAACTGAAAAAGGATACCAAGAAAAATGTCTATTGTGTTCTTTCTTTGAGTGTGATTCCTCTCAATTACACTATTGATTTAATAGATGTAAATATAATTGTGAGGCACATATGAGGTTGGAGAAAACAACTATTGATATTGAAAAGCCAGAAGAGAGACATGGTATGACCTTAATGGCAATATCTAATTGTGAGGCACATATGAGGTTGGAGAAAACAACTATTGATATTGAAAAGCCAGAAGAGAGACATGGTATGACCTTAATGGCAATATCTAGTGTTAAAAATTTGAATTGTTTTCAAAATCAATTTCCTTTATCATGTGAACAATATGAAAAAGATGAAAAACCTACTAAGTGTGGGTAAAAGAAAAGTTAAAGAATACATATTCAGATTGGTCATCATTTATAAGCATTTTATTGCTTTCATACTATTCACTTTATTCATCCTTAGACATTGTTACTTTATTAGTTTTCATCTTAATTCTCTCATGTAGATATTGAACTGGTCATCTTAAATACACTCATTAGATTATAGATGTTATTTCCTAAATGTCAAATGATCAAGATTCATGTAAAGAATATATATACATAATGATGATCATTTACAACAAATGATAGTGTGAAATTGGAATCAATTTAAATCTATTTTAACTCTATATTTATCAAATGTTTAGAAAAAATAAATCTTTTAAAATGCAAAACTTTCTTTTTTCAAATGTAAAATTAAAAGAAAAACTTGTTTCTTTTAAATGTGATCCTTCTAAACAATTAATAAATACAAAATTAAAATTAGTTTAATAACCTCAAGTAAAACTACTCACCCTTAATGAAAAAAATTAAACTTAGAAAATAATTTGAATTTCTTAACAATTAGTTTTCTTGTTATTTCCGAGATGGAATACATCAGAGACAACCAACCAATATGGTTTTCTTGTTATTTCCAAGATGGAATACATCATAGACAACCAACAAATAGAATGACCCAAAATGATAATGGAGAGTGTGTAATTGGGACATGTAATATACACATGAAATAATATAATATTATTCATGTTATCGCACGGTTTGTAGGAAAGGTTTAAGGAGCTTGAGTCAAGGCTTAAAACCGGCGTAACAGGAGCGTCCCCACCCACTGTCACCTCAATGGAGGGCTCTTTCTATTTAGGATGGCTGGTCCAAGGGAGACGTCCCTAA
>CBVK0103490450.1:0-14901 GCA_900067695.1 Picea abies | reverse complement strand
TCTGAGATCAACAAGTTGGGTCTTGTTATGAGGGTTGGATTCCTCATTTCTCAGTTGGATCTGAGAAATACAAGCTGGGTCTTGTATCAAAGAGTTGGATCTCTCATATTCAGTTGAAGTTGAAGATATTAAAATGATTGGTTTTATATGTATTCATTCAAGTTAAATAAATAAAAGAATGATATTTATCTACTTCATACAGTTTTTGTTATACATGTTTATGGATAATTAATTGAACAACATATATCTTATTTAGTTAATTTAATTAATCTATGAAAGTGTGAAAAGTAACCAAAAGTTACAGACACTGATTCACCCCCTTCTGAGTGTCAGTGTGTGTTTCAAAAATTATCACATGATTGAGACTCGTACACTTGATGGTTCAATGATCTATTTAATTATACTAGTTTCCTAGACATCCGTGAGATACATAAATCCTTAGGAGGGGATTTTCCCTTCAGGTATCATGCCACATATTCCACACTCATAATTTGATTCTAGATATATAGCTTCACTTGTTGTACTTTGGATGCCAGGCATCAGTAACCCATTTCATTCTTGGGAACTGGTGGAATTCCTCCTATCAACATCAACACCTTTATTCTAGGGGTTAGTCCTATGTACCTTGGTTCCCCATTCACCTCCTGTATAGGTTACCTTGGACCAAGTTGAGAAAGACCTCATTTCTCTCAGAATTTGTAGGATCGCGTTGTTGATGCTAGTGGTAGCTTCAAACAGGTATTTCCACATAGGTCTATGTGTCTAGACATGTGGACATTTTCCAAAGCCTTCTACTCTTGGATTTAATTTAATTAAAGGAATTATTAAATTAAATTTATTTTTTAATTAATTATTTAATTAATTGAGTTATATAAGGAAATTGCTAAAATTAATTAGCGTGTTTCTAAATCTCAAGTGAGTGTGAGAAGACATCAATCACTTTGGAGATTATAAATAGATTATAAATCACGATTATAAAGGAAAGGCTAGGGTGAAGGAGGAAGACACTTGATAGGTTTTGAGGGAATCGACACAGAGAGATTGGATCAAGAAGGGTTTTGACACAAGGAGATCTTTGATAGGTGGAGAAGGACTTCCATGTAGGTATCATGTCAAGGAGAAGAGAGAACAAATGATCATGCAAGTGGGTTTTAGTTAAAGGAATCCACATGAAAGTGTCACACCATAAGGAGTTTTTTGTATAGTCCTTCCATACATGTACATGAGTTTCAGTGGAGACAATCACGTACATGCATGGGTTTGTTGAAGGAAAGGTGTATACACCTCAAAAAGTGTGTAGTTATGGTTTGTACAATAGACCAAACTTTGTCAGGTTTGTCTATAGTTGTACTTCTCTTAGTGGGTCACTATTCCTGTTATGGGAGCCTTGATTTTATCCTAATAAAATTGTTCTCAACACTATTTTTCCCTCCAGGGTTTTTCCAGGGGTATCTACCCAAAAATATTGGTGTTTTGTGCATGATTTGGTTTCCAGTTTTTTCTTCCTCTACATGTTTAAAGTTGAATATTTCAGCAGTGTATTTTGATTTTTGAGATGCTAATATTATTGCAGTAAGGAAATGACTAGATAACAAGATACCTAGGTGTTGGAGTAAGCAAATTTTTCAACATGGCATCATAGTGCATGCTTTGAGGGGAATATAGATCTCATATCCATAGCATATCCATAACAAATAGGAAGAAATCGAAGGATAGATTTCAGGGAAACAATCGTATTGAGGCAGAACTAGGTTTTTGCAGGTTTACTAAGGTGTACACAAGCTATTTAAATCATAGTCGTGTACATACATGGGTTGTAGTGGTGACAATCAGGTAAATACACGAGTTGAAGAGGTGACAATCATGTACATATACGGGTTGAAGTGAGAATTGGTGCATACATATGTGGGATATAGTGATTACATAAGCATACAAGTTTGTAAAGGTTAGTATAGGGGGAATTTTCAATAGTAGTTTATTTCTATGGAAGGTTATCAAGTATTAGGTATGGAAAAAACATTATTGAGAGTTGAATATAGATTGGATGGAGCATCCAACTTCCTATCTTGGAAAGAAAGAGTAATTTTGGCATTAAAGGAGTATGATCTTTGGGAGTTAGTGGACAACTTTGTTACTCCACCGACAGATCCAACAACTTGGAAGCTCACAACAAGAAGGATATCAAAGTAGAGAGGGTCCTCCTGGATTCAGTGAAGGATCACATAATTCCTCACCTATCCAAGAAGAATATGAACAAGGATATGTTTGATGCCTTGTTAAGTTTATTCCAGAGAAAGAACATGAATATGAATATGGTCTTAAGGAATAAACTCAGATCGATGTAGATGTCTAGATATGATAATGTTACCAACTATCTCATGAAGATCATATAGGTGCATGATCAACTTGTAGCCATAGGGGAGAAAATAGAGGACATAGAGCTCGTGAATGTGTCATTGAATGGTCTTCCCAAGTCATGGGAACCATTTTTCAACTGAGTTTGTTCCTGGGAAAATCTCCCAAATTGGAAGAGACTTTGGGATGATTGCATCCAAGAAGAGACTCAGGAGAAGTCTAAGAGTAGCAAGAAGGGAGGTAGTGATGAGAACTTGGCTCTTATCAGTAAGGTGAAGAAGGGAAAAGGAAATAGTTCTAGCAAAAAGGGTAACAATGATGGAGGATCATCACAACCAGGGAATAAGAAGGACTTGAGTAAAATTAGGTGCTTCTCATGTCATAAGAATGAGAATTATGCATCTTAGTGTCCAGAGTAGAAGAAGAGGGGCAATGGAAATATGCAGACAACAACATCAACAAAGATGCAGGTTGATGAGTTTGCAATGAAGTTTGAGAAGGATTACTCACTATTTTCTTTCCTTTCTACCAGCACAACTATGAGGAGTCCATGGTTCTTGGATAGTTGTGCATCTCATCATATGACAAAAGAAAAAGATATATTTAGCAGTTTGATGGAGAGGGAATTAGATTTTCATGTGCAACTTGGTGATGATGCCAAGTATGTAGTGAAGGGAGAGGGAATAATTACATTCTATATTGAGTCAAGAGGTTTGTTAGATGCCCATGATGTCCTTTACGTACCAGGTTTGAAGAATAATTTTATTTCAATATCATCTATGGAGGACATGGGTTTTGTTTTCACTTTTTAGAGAGGGAAGATACTCATACATCCAGAGAAATCTAGCTCGGATAGTGCAGTGGTCATTGGAGTTAGAGAGGGAAATTATATAGGTTGCAGGGCAATCCTACTCAGAATTTGGTACATGACAGTAAAAACCTATGTGAGTTGTGGCACATGAGGTTGGGAAAACTACGCTACAAGGCATTGTTGATTTTAAGGGGGATTGTTACAAGTCTTTTAGAGTTCAATACTGAGCAATAGAGAGTGTGTAGAGGGTGTGCACTTGGAAAGAATGCCATGGATACTTTCCTTAGAAACGAGAGTAGGTCCAATAGGATCTTGGATATTATTCACTTTTATGTGAGTGGGTCGATGTCAGTAACATCATTATAGGGATCATCATACTATGTGATGTTTATTGATGATTTTTCTAGGAAATCTTGGATCTCCTTTATGAAGACCAAGGATGAGGTCTTCAGTGGGTTTTAGGAGTTTAGAGCTTAGGTAGAGAACTAGATAGGTAAGAATATCAAGGTCTTAAGGTTGGATAATGGGGGAGAGTACACCTCCCATGAATTCAAGTATTTCTGCAAGGAGGCAAGGATCAAGAGGGAGATGATAGTGTCATACAACCCTCAACAGAATGGGGTTGTGGAGAAAAGAATTGGTCCATCATTGGTTCTGCAAAGGATATGATACATGAACATGAGTTACCTATATTTATATGGGCATAGGCATGTAACACGATAGTATATGGGAAGAATAAGAGTCCTCATAGGATATTGGGGGGAAAGAATCTAGAGGAGGCATTCTCAAGAGTGAAGCAATATATTGGTCATTTGAGGATTTTTGGTTGTCTAGTCTATATCCATGTTTCTATGGAGAAGAGGATGAAGATGGAGCCTTCAATATAGAAGGGTATATTTGTGGGGTATAGCGAGACCTCAAAGGATTACATGATCTTCATTCTAGTGCTATGGAAGATAATTGTAAGTAGATATGTTAAGTTCAAGGAGAAATTGGTATCTAGGAGATACCATGAGTCATCAAAAGTGACAGAGGATGAGGAGAAATAGGCTCTGAAGGATGAGCAACAATATACCGTTCATAATTCAGGCAGGGAGGAGGATTTAGCCCCTTCTAGTCCTATCGGGAGACCCAAGTGGTTATTATAGACATCGAGGAGTGATGGTGAGGCTCCTAGGAGTGAGGTCAGAGAGCACAATACTCCTAAGAAGTTTCTGAACTATATGGTGCTTATGAGTAGCATCATTGATGTTGCACTTTCCATTTTTTAGGAAGCAGTAGATAAGCAGGTAGGGAAGGATTCCATGGTAGAGGATTACACCTCTATTATGAGGAAATATGTTTGGGAAATGGTTCCAAGAATAGAAGGGAAGTCAATTGCGAGTTCCAGGTGGCTCTACAAGATCAAGCATGTTTCATATGGTAGAATTGAGAAGTTCAAGATGAGTTTTGTTGTAAGAGGGTTCTCCCATAAAGAGGGAGTAGATTACAAAGAGACATTTTCTCGAGTCACCAGGTATGCTTATATTCAAGTTGTTATTTATATTTCTTCATTTATGAGGTGGATGATGCATCAAATGGATGTGAAAACAAATTTCCTCAATGGGTTCATTGAGGAGGAAGTATAAATAAATAAACCTCAGGGCTTTGAGGTACATGGGAGGGAGTCTCAAGTGTGTAGGATTAAGAAATCCTAGTATATACTCAAACATGAACCTAGGGCGTGGTATTATAGGATTGATATATAATTGCAGAGTATGGGCTTTACCAAGAGTGAGGCGGATCCTAACTTGTACTTCATACTTGTTGGAGAGGATCCTCTCATCTTGTTTTTGTACATCGATGATTTATTTCTCAAAGTTGCATAGGATATTATTGTAGGTTGCAAAGTAGAATTAACTAGTGAGTTCAATATGAAGTACATTGGCTTGATGAATTATTTCTTTGGGTTAGAGGTATGACATGTATCAAGAGAGATATTCCTTGGAAAAGGGAAGCATGGAGTAGAGATCTTGAGGAGATTAAGAAAGGAGGACTGTAAAATGATGATTACACCTATGATTACCAATATGAATAAGGTGATTACTTCAAATTCAGAGTTGGTGGATCCCAAGATATAGAGGAAGTTGATAGGGTCCTTGATGTATTTGGTCAATACTAGGCGATATATTTGTCTTGTTGTGAACACCTTGAGTCAATTCATGGTGGAGCCGAGGAAGGTGCATTGGGTAGCAAAAAAACATGATCTCATGTACTTGAGAGGTACAATGGAGTATGGATTGAGGTATCATGGTGGATATGGAGTGGATTTGTAAGGATATACAAACATATTGGGAAGGTAGTATAGTAGAAAGAAAGAAAACCTCGAGGTGTTGCTTTAGTTTGGGATCAACAATAATTACTTTTTTCAGTAGGAAGTATACTTTTGTAGCATTCATTTCAATAGAGGCATAGCATATGGAAATGAGTATGGATAGTTGTGAAGCTATATAGCTTCACAAATTGATTACAGTGTAGTTTATTTTATTAGGAGTTGGATCTTATGGTGATATACTGTGATAATCATAGTTGTATCAAACTCTCTGAGAATCTAGTATTCCATTACATGTCTAAGCATATTGATATCATATACCACTTCATATGGGATATGATTTAGAAGGGAGAAGTGAAGCTTCAATATATTTCCACAAATGAGAAGGTTGCATATATTTTGACCAAACCCTTGGAGAAAGGGAAGTTTGTGTTCTTCAAAGACAGACTTGGAGTGGTGCAAAATACCTTCCTCTCTAAGAGGGAGCGTTGATGCTAGTGGTAGCATCATATAGGTATTTCTGCATAGGTCTTTGTGTCTATATGTGTGGAAATCATCCAAAGCCTTCTATTCTTGGATTTACTTTACTTAAAGGAATTATTAAAGTAAATTTATTTTATTAATTAATTGAGTTATTTAAGGAAAAGGCTAAAATTAATTAGCGTGTTTCTAAATCTCAAGTGAGTGTGAGAATTAATCTCAACCATCAATCACTTTAGAGATTAGAAATAGATTATAAGTCATGATTATAAAAGCAAGGCTAGGGTGAAGGAAGAAGACACTTGATAGATGTTGAGGGAGTCAACACAAAGAGTTTGGATCAATAAGGACTTTGATTCAATGATATCTTGGGTAGATGGAGAAGGACTTCCATCTAGAGATTAGGTCAAGGAGAAGAGAGAATATAGGATCACACAGGTGGGTTTCAGTTAGAGGAAGTCACAGGAAAGTTCCATGGCATATGGAGCTTTCCATATAGTCCTTCCATACATGTATGCGAGTTTCAATGGAGATAGTTCTATGCATACACAAGTTTTCTAAAGGAAAGGCCCATACACCTCGAAAAGAATGAAGTTCTGGGTCGTACAACAAACCATACCTTTCCAGGTTTGTCTACAATTGTACTTCTCTTAGTGGGCCATTATCCTTGTTATGGGAGCCCCAATTTTAGCATAATAAAATCATTCTCATCGCTGGTTTTTCATCCAGGGTTTTTCAAGAGGCATCTACCCAAAAATATTGGTGTTTATGTGTGCATGATTTGGTTTCCAATTTTTTTCTTCCGCTGCATGTTTAAAGTTGAATATTTCAGTAATGCATTTTTGTTTTGTGAGATACTTATATGATTGCAGTAAGGAAATCACTACATAACAAGATCATACCTAGTTTCCGAAGTAAGAGAAATTTTCAACACTCACGTGCTAATTCATCTCATCATTGCACCATTGAGATTCATACATATATCCATGATTTAGCCTTAGATGCAATTCTTGATATTTGATTGGCTCAGTTCTACCATTCTTGGAGCTCTCCATGTGGTATTCCATTCAATTATCTCATTTCAAATCTTTGGAGCCCCTTTCCTATTCACTAGAGATTCTCAATTTGTTTCCCTCCCCCTCTCCTTAGGTGGGGCCATTAATTCTTATGTACCTAGATCAATTGCAGTTATGATATATACCTAGATCTTTACTCTAGAAATATGTATATGGGACTATTTATAACATTATATTGTACTCTATCCCTTCTTTTCCAACATCATAATGTATTTGATACTATTATAGCCTTAATGTCCACCCTATAGGGCCAGAAAGGAATCCAACAAAAGATGAAAGTCAAAGCACATTTATTTCTCATGATTTGGGAATTTTTTTAGGGTCATCATGGGACCTATAGGAGACATCATGCGATGATAATCACCAGTTTTTTATAGTGCAAGATGTGATGATCCCTGTAAACGTATAGATCCATGGAGTTACAAAGAAATAGGTGAGGGGTGAGTTGTGTCTTCATGGCATGATCCTTGTAACTCACATCATTTGAGTATCCAAAGGCCTATAGAATATCTAGAAGCTCTCCCAAGCCTCTTCCAATAATATATATAAAGAATGAAAGTATTAAGCAAGAAGAGGAAGACTCACTTGCAAAGTTATGTTGTCCAATTGTAGAGGTGATTTTCTATCCCCAATAGCCAGAACCAGATTTCCTAGTTTGGTCAAGAAGTTGAGGAGAAGCAAGGAGAAAGGGGCCAAGGAGGATGCATCTAAACTAAAGTATGAATTTGATGTACTTCCTTCATTAGTTTTCCCCCAGATATATTTTTATTTTATTTACAGATGCTTGGATCTGATTTTGTGATGAGTAGATCAGGTTAGATATGAATAAAATTAGTGATTCCTAAAACTAGTTGAAGAATGAGATTGGTGTTTGTTTGTTTCTTGTGTGCATGAAGCAGGTTGTAGGATCTGGATCCCAAGATATGCAACAACCAATACATACAAGGACAACCTACATAGACAAGTTAGGCCACTCTATTCTCTCTCTCGGTATAAAAAAAATTATTTTTTATATACAGTAAAATCATTGAAGTCTATCCCTACTATCTGTCTAGGATTAGTAGGAAGATCCTAGGGAGATACAACTTACCATACTGGTGATATTTCTCCAATAATGGAGACCTAATCTTTTCTCACTTGCTCATCCCTTTATATCAGGTGCACCATTTTATTCATTATCATGAATTATATTGATGAGTATGGGTATGCCTACCTTGTCCCTATTGAGATCATGTACACTCACCACCTTGTGACTTTCTTGTTGACATGTGGTACTCCTCGACCTCTTTCGTAGGTGTTTCTTCTTCCCAGAGAACTTGTCTCCGTCCTTGGTCTCTTCGTATTTTGGTAAAATAAATTTTTAATGTATTTTTGTCATACAATGTGCTTCTAACCTCATACATTAGGGGGCATTTGTTATAAAAAAAAAATTGTTCATCTAGACCAAATTAACCCAGTTTACTAAATTACACCACATGCAGTGTGAGTTCCACTAAATTTTCCAAATTCACATAATGCTCCACCACCATGACCTAATAAAACACATTTCGTAAGGTCATAAAACTCCTTTTTGACCATTTCCTCTTGGAATTATCCAAAAAAGAAAAATAAATAAATAAAATAAAGTGCTTATGCAAAAACCCTAAAAGTAATTATTAATTTTGATACGGTCAAATAATCCTTTTTTATTATGACCATGTCAAGGGGTTTACCACTATTTTTATTATGAATACCAAGAGGCCATCTCCATTTCCACATCACCCATCCAAAGTAAGTAAATGCTACTGGATTTGAACCAAAATTCAAGAGATCTATTTTATTGATAACATTTCTAGAAACAATCATAGCTACTTATAACCACAAGTAGAGGAGATCAACCAAACACACTTGGGAAGAAAAAAGAACCCTCCCAAGGAGGAGGCCAAGGAGCCACGTTCTCCTAGGATTTCCTCCATAGGTGTATGTAATTTTAACTTCCATTAGGTAATAGAGCATTATTCATATTCTTTCAAATTTGTTTACTTCATTGTTACTACTACAATTTCTTTCTTTCTTTCTTTTATGGTGTAAACTAGAGTTTGTATAATATGGATCTACTTTCAAAAGTATAGTTTTTATGCTTTTTACTTTCATTTGTCTTTTATCTAGCATAACCACTAGATCTAAGAAATTTCTAACCCTTATTGTATATTTCTAAGAACACTAAGGTATATGAAATTAATGATAAATATGGTTATATACAATAATAGCCCCTTTGTATTAGAAAATCACCAATCATAAAGTGAGGGAGGATTTGTTGAGGTGATGGAGGCATTACCTTCAAATTTCCATTCAAGGAGATTCCTTAAAATATTCCAGTGTTCCAATTTGGATAACAATAGGAACCTTTGTTAACTATCAAGTCTTAGATTACTCTCAAGGAACAATTAAAATTTTGTACAAAATTTGCCAATATTACTCTTTTAATACATGTTTTTTTTGTTTAAATATTTAATTCTTAATGTGGTATTCTTACAATACCCATTCAGTTGGTGTCTTAAGGAAAACTTGTTAGAAATTATGATTGGAAACACTTTAAATATTGAAATTCACATTAGATGAAATTAGAGAAACAAATTAGACAATGGGAACTCACCCTCCATGATTTCTTCATATGTTATGTTATGTGTCCAATGGGATATAGACCTCCATGATTTTTTCATATGTTATCTTATGTGTCCATGTATAGGTTATACCCTTATAAAAGGAGGATCAATAAGTATATAACATGTCCATATGTAAGGTTCACCTAAGGTATTCCCACCTCACTACTTAGTTGTCCACAACTTCAATATTTAATTTTCAAATTGGATTCATTCCATTTTAGGTGGTTATTGATAGGAAAACCTAACTAAGTTTTCAAATTGGATTCACTCCATTTTTGTCCATTTATACATATTAAGGTGTATAAGGTTGTTCCCTTTACATAGATGCAATATCATATGCTTTTGTTTAATTGACAAGGAGTTTTCAATTTCAACATACAAGTTCTTAGTTATATTTCCAATTTATTAACACACCAATATTTTTTTCCATGATTTGAACATGGATTTTGAAGTTGAAAACCCAACACCTTTACTTTTGTTTAATTGACGAGGAGTTTTCAATTTCAACATATAAGTTCTTAGTTATATTTCCAATTTATTAACATACCAATATCTCTTTTCCATGATTTGAACATGGATTTTTAAGTTGAAAACCCAACACCTTCACTATTTACCTTCACCCATTTGGATCATGATATATACACATCCATACATATAATTTAGGAAAATAATTTCCATACATACAATATAGAAAATAAGGGTTGGAAATATTGTTGTCATTGATGTCAAAGATAGGGGAAACTATAGATGTCCAACATAAATATTGCAAGATGGAGATTGTTGGAAATATTGTTTTTGGATTTTTAATGATCAGTTTGGATACCCTATATTTGAAGGTGTTTTACCCTACATACCTAGATTAAATGGGAGAATGAGTTATATTGTTGGAAATATTATTTCGATACCTTTCCAATGGTATATGGCATTCCCTCTAACTCCCTAGGAATGAGGAGATATGAATTTTTCTGTCCGACAACCCAACCAAAAAATTGAGGTCAACTCAACTAGTCTTTATGGGTCAGGCCTAAAAGTGGGGACATAGTTACTATATATATAGGATACATTTTTGAATTTATAATGCAACCAAGCAAGAGATCAACTATAAGGTGTGCATAAGTGATATGAGGTGCACTAAAGGTGCTGGGGTGTCTTTTTGGCATCTAAAGGTGTGCAAGAGAAGACTAAGGGATTTTCTTGGGGTATTTCTTTTTTTCAAGGTGAATGATGATTCAATGTGTGTTGTTTTGAGGTTATGATTCTAAAATGTGAAATATTCTGCGGTTATGACATTTCCATCATAGATTGTATTATGGGAATGATGCTATGAGGCTCGTTAGGGCATGCAGGCTACATTTGACTAGGGTTTGAAGGATTGTCTGTGGAATGAAGCATGCAGGTGACGTCAGAAGTACTATGCGTATAAATATATTAGTTTGGTGTCTACACATATATTTTTGAGTTGGTGCTCAGGTGAGGGGATTGGTGTCTCCAACATGTTGGTGCTTGCAAATATTGTAACAATAGGTTGATACCTATAGGCGATGCTGAGTTGGTGCTCAATTGAGGAGATTGGTGTCTCCAGTAGGTCGGTGCCTACATATTGCTAAGTTGGTGCTCAATTAAGGATATTGGTGTCTCTAATAGGTTGGTGCCTACATGAATTTATAAAGATACGTTTTATGGTTTTCTATTGACTTGGTTTCCATGTTAAAGTCTGCGCATTGCGATTTGAGTTTATATGTGATTGTTATTTCTCAATTAATGAATGATTAAATAAAGTAAAAATTATCTTATATTGATTCCCCCCCCCCTTCTTAGTATAAGCATAAGTTCAACAATTGGTATCAAAGCAGGTTCCTTTAGAAATAGTCTAACCATTGGAAGGTAGATATCATAAGCACACATGGCCAATCAAGAATAATTTATCTTCATAGCAATGGATATGAAGTCTATTGATAAATAAAATGAAGAGAATTAGAAAGAATAATTAGATTAAGAAGAAGAATATATTGATGGGAAAGTGAATCTTGAAGAAGAACTTGTTAGTGCCTTATAAGAAATAGACAGACTCAGGGGAAAGAATAAAAATCAGAAAGAGTAGTTGCAAAAATATGAAAATAAGGATCATGATCTTGAAGAAATAGATAAGGAAATTATGATCCTAAAGACTAGGCAAAGAGTATTGAAGAAGTGGTGAGAATCCAACTAAAAGAAAAGGAAGAAAATCGTGATAAGCTACAAGATGAAATAGTTTCCTTAAAAAAGGAACTAGATAAAACAACTGATCAGTTGAATAAAAGCTTGAAGTTTGGAAATAGTACAAAAATATTAGATAATATTCTCAGTTTCCTAAGGTCACCGTTCATCAAGGAAATTCTCTACTATGATGATAAACAAAATACCATTGAGGGAGATGCAATCATTAAAGTCACAAAGCCATCATAAAAATAAAATGAAGAAACTATTGAAAGCTATGCTAATATTCTTAGAGGCTCCACCAACAATGAAATAAAAAACAAGAAAGGAAATAATGACTAACATAAACCCAATTCTTCTCACAAGAACAACAAGAATGAGTTTAGAAGAGTTGTTCCACCATAGAGACCTTTCACAAACTGGTACCAAAATCTCTTTCTTGGCTATTGTTTTTCTTGCAATAATTTTGGTCATAAAACAATAGATTGTAGAGATTATGCAAGAAGTGATCATGTGAGAGATAGAAATAGAGGTTCTCACAAAACTTCAAAGGATGATTATGTGAACAAAAAAACAAGAAGTTATCATGGGTTTTCTAACATAAACTACAATTCATTTTCTCCTCTACTTAACCTTGAATGTTATAAGCACAATAACTATGGGAACATAGCATGTGACTGTAGAAGCAACATGATACAGTCTCCTAAAAAAAGAAAGGAAGAATATGTTCTTACCAAGCATAGAGAAGAATACACCAGGGTGTGTTACACATTATTTTGGTCACCCTGATGATGAATTTACAAGCATGTAATCAGGCCCTCAAAATCATCTTTTGCCTGAGAAAAGTGACTGCTTTCCTCTTCTACAAGACTACTTTTTAGAAGGACGTTGCGGGATACCCATAGTGTATAGTGCAGAAATCAAAGATTTTTGTATGCTGCTATATAGGTAGGGTGCGGCGGTGTTTGAAAGCCAAAAGAGGAAAGAGGTTCAAGAAGTTTCTAGAAGGGGAATCTTCTGGAATGTGAGGTGGCATCTGTATGGTTACAATCCTACTAAATTCTCTGATATGGTGGGATCATACTCATCCCTTTAACCACTTCAGATTCTCCTATATAATAATGGGCTTCTCATGGAAAAGGTTAAGAACAGTTAAGAAAAGTTGAGAAAAGGATTGCTAGAAGAATATGATGGAGATTGTGTGAAGAATACTATTTCAGTTGATGCTTGAGGTCGGAATTCACCCATCAAGATTTTGAAGATCACCTTCATGCAAGCTCCAGAATGAATATATGTGTGTGTTGGAATGAAGGACCACTAAAAGGGAATTTGCGACATCAAGACATTTCGGTTGTATCTTCCACTTTTATTCAATATAATATAGTGGCACGTTTCTTTCCCATAAAATTATTCTCATTTTATTACATGACTCCTTGATCACATGTCTAAGTTTTCATTGAATCTATCATAGTTTCTTTCACTTTGGTTGGTTTGTGTCATTGCAGATCTGGTTTCACAAGAGCACCAGAGCGAAGAGGAAACAATAAAGATATAGGGAAGTGATCTGAAAGGTAATTCATCAATTCCTTCTTTGACACTTAGATCAATGATTATAACTTAGGGGAAGTGTCATGTCCTTGTTGGGTATGTGTTATATTCTTTGCATGTGTGTGTGTGGGTGCGTTAGATATGACAACTGTGTCTGACGATCCCTCTAGTAGTTCTATTTGTGTCATGTGCACCGGGCGCTTTCCTAAGGGGTACCAGGAGGGGAAGGTATGCCCCCCCTGGTTATGTGGAGTGTTCAGCATCGGGGTAGCGCCCCAATTTTTTTTTTGGTCGGTTTTTGCTATTTTTAGCGATTTTCTAAATTAATCCCGGATTAAGGGATTAGGGTTTTGGTATCTATGGAATACCTAAAAAAATTGTATATATTGTATGGTGAATGGTGAAATTCCAGATAATGAATATAAGAAAGGTTTTCCCGGTTGAGGGTTTTTGGTATAAAATATCTGTGTACTCTGTGTATGAGCCATTGATTAAATTCTGTTTTTCTTAAGAATCTATATGCATTGCTGTAATTCACAGGTTTAAAACTTACATGTCGTATCAAAGCTCATTTTTGGCTTCAGAGGGATGCCTTTGTTATTGAGGGTTTGGCTCGGTCTTGATAGATCAAGTTTATCTTGGGTTTGTGATAAAACTAGGTTTAGTGGGAACTTTTGCATTGGTGATTTGAGTGCAGAAAGAGGAATGGCAAGCTCTTCTAGAATCGAGATAGAGAAGTTCAACGGTAAAAACTTTGAGCTATGGAAGATGAATATGGAGGAATTTCTTGTAGACAAAGAACAATGGATCGATGTGGATCTAGGTACACAGCCTACTGGTACATCGTCTACTAGCACACAGGATACTGGTACACAACCTACTAGTACACAAACTACCAGTACACCACCTACTGGTATGTCGAAGGAAGATTGGGAGAAGTTGGACAGAAGAGCAAGGATTACTATTCGACTATGTCTGGAAAATTCAGTGTTGTTGAATGTCTCAGGAGAATCTACAGCCAAGGAACTATGGGATAAGTTGGGGAATTTGTATCAATCAAAGTACCTAGTAAACAAGTTGTTTCTTAGAAACAAGCTATATCATCTTAGGATGGAAGATGGATATTCGATGACAGAACATATAAATTCCTTTAATACTCTAGTAAGTCAACTTGTCTCTGTTAATATTACGATTGCAGAAGAAGATAAGTTTATTACTTTGTTATGTTCTTTTCTAAACTCTTGGGATAATTTGGTTGTAGCAATAGGTAGTACCACTCAATCTACATTGAAGTATGAGGATGTAGTTGCATCCTTTTTATCTGAAGAGATGAGGTGAAAAATCATGGATGGTCATAGCACATATGCTTTATTTGTAAGAGGTTGTACCCAAGACAGGAATCCTGGTAAGTCTTCTGGGGGGATATCTAAATCTACAGGTAGATCTAAGTCTCCAGAAAAATCTTTGAGGAAATGTTGG
>CBVK0103490431.1:0-11325 GCA_900067695.1 Picea abies | reverse complement strand
GTTTTGTCAAAAGGGGGTGTGGGTCATGGTCAAAAGGAAGGAAGGTGGAATAAATGTTGAAACCCCATAGGAGGGCCCAGATTCATGAACCAGAGAAATTTTAAGCGCAAGGATAACAAAGACTCCGATGAACACAAAACTAGTTATGTTATTAACCAACTTTTGCATCAGCTAAGCCTGAGGAAGGAACAAGGGTTCTGCTTTCTCCCAGTAAATCGTCATTTGTTGAGCACTCAACACATCCTAAAATCCTTATGAAAATTTATCACTTTTTGGGGTACCACTTATTTTCTTTTACTGTCTAAATCGATTTCACTTTGGGGGGGGGTACCACTTATTTTCTTTTACTGTCTAAATCGATTTCACTTTGGGGGGTGGTTTATTTTGTTTTGTTTTCATGAATCTTATTGATCAAAATGGATGTGTTCAGATTCGTTAAAATAAACCTTGTGTCTAAAACAACTTGACATTCCAATTAAGAATCAATTATTAGTCATCGTGACTCATGCACTTGTGTTCGGCGTCGGCAAGGTAAGCAAGAAGGTAAAATTTCCACATAGTTGCAGTAATCACCAACCACCGAAACCCCATCGACATCGGCAAAAGGCAGAGTTGTTTTGCGTAAGTTATTCACCAAAAAATCCCAGAAGATAGTCAATCCCCTTCGGTGTAGAAAAAATATTGGAAGGATATACATTGAAAAAAGACGTAAATAAATCATTGATAATTGATAACCGATGCACTTTATCTGGGTCGGGGAAATCTAGAAAGGTTAAGACAATCATTTTATCTATGACAAGCATATCGTCGATCGTCGATCCCTGATACACTTTTGACATCGATACTTTTTCATGAGAGTCAATCAGGGATAACTTGGGTAGATTTATCACCGATCCTTGATGCTTTTAGGCATCGACAAGATAGGATCAGGTTTTAGAACATATAGCTAAAAGAAATTCTCGATTCCAATTAACATGAATGAATCAAGACGTCGGCCTCGAGTTCCACATGTCTTTATCACGTAAGGGTTTCGTACGAACTGGTTTCATCTTGAGTCTCCTTAAGGTTTCCTGTTTCCTAGTCACACCCCCAGGTTAGCCTCGCCACATCATCTTTGTACGGAAATATTGATCGACATCAGAGTTTTTTCAATAATTTATCAACGAAAAGTGCTCAAAGAAGAATCCTGAGCCCCGACTCACCAATAGAACTAGAGAAATGATGGGATGTCTACAACATAAGATATGATCAGATTTGGACATTTAATGGACTGGTTAATGCTTGATCCCGCATTTGTTGCTACCTTGTGTGACGATTGAACAACAACAATTTGAAACTGCCAATAGGCCATGTTACAACCCACACCCACGCTGTTAACTCGTGATGAATTTAGTTTTAAACATCTTTGAAGATCTGGTGGAAGATTTAATGAAATTACATTCATAACCCTAATTGAATGGTTGATGAGACAAGGTAAGTTCATCCCTGTTTAAATCTCTAGAATGGTTTTGATGAAAATTCATTCTATGCACAAGTTGAATTCAAGAGCATCCAAAGAAGCAAAGCAAGCATCTTGGGACTGTGTTGATCCTCAAATTATCAAAACTAGGTTAAACAAGATGCATAGGTATGTGTTCAAGTTTTTCAATTCATTGGTCATGGTTTATATATACATCTTCTCTCTTACATAGTTTCTAACTATGTTCTAGTAGCAGGTAAGATGCCACTGAGAAAGCCAATCACCAGATGCTCGCCGAGAGAACTCAAGATAAAAGAAGCTAAAGCAGGTGAAGGTTATTCTCTGGGGACCATGAGGCATTTGGAGTATGCTCCCAGGATGGAGCCTGTCATTAAAAAATCAACCAAGAAATCCTTTGTCCAACCTCTGGTCTTCGATGATATAGAATCAAGCACTAGATCCAAAATAATGCTCCCACACTGGGGGGACCTTTTCAACAGAATCAACCAGGAATAATACACGAAGTGTATCCCACACATCGACCCAGACATAAGGGCACTCGATGAGTAGGTTTTTTTGAACATTTGACGCTGATATTTACACATGGTGGCCAACAAAACCTTGATTTTCCCTTGCATAGAGGTTCTAAAATGGATAATTGACCATACAGATGGGCACAAGTTCTTGATCAACAATGAGAATGGTGGGTGTGTCAGATTTTTCCTCCCGACAGAGGTCCAAAAGTACTACAAACTCAGTGTGTCAGATTTTTCCTCCCGACAGAGGTCCAAAAGTACTACAAACTCAGTGACCCAGAGGAGTGGCTAAACACGAAATTCATGGTGAATTTCTATGAATTCCATGACACCAGTCGGTTGATGGCCTCATAGTGGAAGGAGGACAAGAAATTTACCAACCGAAGAAATGGATGGTATGGGATGGTTAACTTGAGGGATCCATACATCTATTTGATTACTCTCATATGATGACTATATGGAGAGAAGGACTGCTCCAATTTTTTAGAAGCATGGTTTCCCTTGGTATACACAGTGGCGATTTACGGAAGCAACTTCAATTGGGGAGTGATAATTTCTAAACAATTGAACATTTGTGTACAACAGGCTCATACGTCAAAATAAGGGGAAGCACCCTCTTTCCACATGGCCTTGTACTTTATCAAGTTTATCTGTGTGAGAAATGTCTTTGTCGGCATGAATCTAAGCTATACACAGTGGCGATTTACGGAAGCAACTTCAATTGGGGAGTGATAATTTCTAAACAATTGAACATTTGTGTACAACAGGCTCATACGTCAAAATAAGGGGAAGCACCCTCTTTCCACATGGCCTTGTACTTTATCAAGTTTATCTGTGTGAGAAATGTCTTTGTCGGCATGAATCTAAGCTAGCATGTTGTAGAGATACCTGTTCACATTTATTTCAACATACTCTTGGAGAACATGTATAAAAAATATTACGCACTCATCTGCGATGAATTCATTGCCCATATTCATTTTATTATTTTTAAGAAGGAATGCCCAAGACTATCTGCAACAACTTAGAAAATGGTAGCAAAGGTAGGCCATTGGTATTTAGATGAACACTTAACCTATATCAGGGTGTTTGGGGCCACCAGAGCACCACATCTCCTACCCACTCACGTCCCAGACTGGCTCGTGGTGGGAGAAATATGTTATCAGACTATCCTATAGGGCTATAAACCCACATTAGTCAAGGACAAGAAGCAAGCCTTCATACCCTATGGTTTTCATGTGGGGTTTTATCTGGTAAAGGAAACTGCTGAAGTCAAACAGGAAGGGTTGAGCCAACTTGAATTCGGGTTCCCATCAGGATGGTTCCATAAGCATGACCCTAAATACCCCGTCCTCCAACATGCTTTACATGTATCATCCTATTGGCCATACGCTCATGATATTTTTGAGGAAGAAATTTTCACAGAGTGTGCCCAAGACTGGGACGAGGTAGTATAGAGAATGGCCAACCCAAATAAGACTGGGACGAGGTAGTATAGAGAATGGCCAACCCAAATAAGACCAGGTTCAAGGCCATGAACATGGATGAACAAGTGGAGACAATAGGGAAATCATCTCAAGAGGCCCTCAAATCTAGGGAAGAAATCAGAGCGACAGAAACCACAGAGGCACAGAGAAGGGGATTACTATTGCTAGAAGGGGCACAAAGAATCATTGATCTATTGAAAAATGACCCTGATATGATAGAAATGACGAGGATTCCCATTGATTACCCAATCGAAAGTTGAGGAGAACCAAGTGGCCTAGAGCTAATGCAACTTGAAGAAATCACTGGGTCAGAAAACCCTGAAGTTCCACCAGCAAAGATCAGATCACCAGGGGAAATTTCAACCCAACCTGAGATAGCGAGGACATCAAGAAGAAAAAGTGTACCAAATACCTTGTTCAACTTGATAACCATATACAATGATGAGGAGAGTTTGAATGTGTCCCTGGTGATTGCAGTGCAGGTAATAGAGGAGAAAGAACTTGAGGGAGAATATACCCTAGGTCCCGATGATCTAATTAAGAACCTTCCGTAGAGAAAGTATGAATTCGAAAGAAACTTAGACACTGAGATACTCGACGTACCGGGAACCCCAATGTACATCTCGAGGGATGAGCTAGGACTGGGCAGACAGAAAGAAGAAATTCCACAACATGAAGTCATCATTTCAACAGTCGATTACCAAGTAAGTACTGAACCTGTCCTTGGTTCCTCAGTTTTGGCTAATACCTTACCAACTAATGAGAAACAACCGGAAGTCAAGCCATCATGACATATATAAGAGGTTTAGTAACCCAACCTAGAACATATATACACAGTCGGGAGCCTGGGAAATACTCTAACTTGGGGATAGAACATATATACACAGTCGGGAGCCTGGGAAATACTCTAACTTGGGGAGAGAAAAAAATCCCAGAACCTATTGATGAGGTCACTGATATACAAGAAATCACCTATGTCCAAAAGAGAAAATCCATCATGAAGAGAACCACTGAGAAGAGGAGGCTTATGTTGGATGGTTCGATTCTCATCACCACAGAGGAAAAATGGTCAGCACAGAGCACGCCAGGATGTATAAACTTATTGGCGCAGGGATGGCTATCATAGATGCCACCTTGAATAGATAAAGAAGAGATGAAAAAGAGATGGCCTCTGTGCTAAAGGATTTGGAGCACTTGCGCCATCTGGAAAAATACTATTGGGACTCAACGCAAGCCACAGTGTTTTTGAGAAGTGAGTTCCAAGATGCCTATGAAAAATTCATGAATGAATGACACCTTTTCACTGCGGGGATAACTGAACTCCAAGAACACACCCTTATGGCACTAGTGACCTGCAAGGACATGGAAAGATGGTATGAGAAGGCTCACCAAGAAGTGGAAAGAATCGATTACATCACCGTGGTTCAAAAGGGTCGAGACGTCAAAGAGCATGACATTTAGGTGTTGAGGGACAAAATCATAGCTTAGATTAGGAAAGCGATCAAATACTGGGTGAAAATGGCCCAGGAACCTCAACGGGAGACTCAGAAAAAATGGTTTGATTGCGAAAGGAGATGGGTAAAGATTAATTGGGAAATGAAAGACATCAACCTCCTAGAATTCATCTCACCCAAGGAATTTGTCGACTTGCATGACATAATCAAGTAACATGTAGAACAATACTCAACATAGACTGCAAAGATATCAAAGGTGGCGACCATGGTGCTAGGTCAAGTACAACAATTCATGGAGCACCTGATTAAGGCTCGAGCAATATTGCAACAGTTAAGTGTCAAAATAGTTAAGTATCGGGCACAGACAATAGAAGTAAAAGAAATACTTTGGACCTCGATGGACCAACACAGATTCCCATATGACAACATATGTGAGGAAATCTTCATCAAATGGTCATAGTATGAGAAGATTCATCCACTTCAATGAAACTATTTGATGATTCTTAGAAGACAGAGAGATGAAAGCGCCATGTGGCAATGTTTTGTTTTACTTATCTTTCACTTTTGATAGCTATTTTTAGTTAAGGACTCGTTCTAAATAATAGGTTTGACCTTTTAGTAAGGGTTGATGGTTTTTGCAAAGACCCTCGTTTTTGGAATTGTAAATAACTATTTCTGAACTACCTTAATTGAGAAGTCCTTTTTAGGATCGTGGACAAATTTCTGTTTTCATCAAAGGCGTGTGTGATTGAATTTGAGGAGGAATTACTTTCGACTTTGTTTCATGAATGGACATTGTAATGAGTAAGAGTTTATGAATCTATTGATAAGTTAGTTATTTCAATATTTCTTATATTTATTGTCTCTAATGATGAAACCAAATCGTTGTGTTAAATTGTGATTAATGCTAGAGCTAAGGAAACTATTTTTCTTGCCATCATTTTTATTGTATGTATGTTTTCTTTTGATAATTGTATCTTAGTCAATTATTGAAATGCCAACAAGTTAATGTATTAGTACTAGGCTTGTCACAGATGTGAATATCTTTGTCTGCATGCGTGAGCACTAGGGTTATTCCAAGCTCAACCTTCTTCAGTATTTAAGAAACCCCCCTTTTTATCAACTGGTTTATACCAGCATCCATCTTCTAATTAGACCCATCTAATAAGATAAAATACAAAAGAGAACGTTTAAAATTAAGGAGGAAGTTTCATAAGAAGATATCCCTTCAATGAATACATAAATCCCATCGATTATTTGGTCGGATCGAAGGATTTGTAGAACCATTCCACTATCAAACGTTGCAGAGTCTAATTGGGCCTCAATGGCGTGTTTGGTTCCTTCTGTTTAGTTAAATGGATTTAGAATCCCTCAACACAACCCTTTCAAAAACTTAGCAGTGAACTTGGAAATTTGTTTGACATTATTTTCGTAGGCACACCATGTATCTTACCTATTTCCTTCATGTAAATATCTGCAATATTGGTTTTCTTCTGAGTTGTTTTCACTGGAATAAAATATGTAGACTTTGTAAGATTTCCCACCACTACCATGATGGAATCATGTTTCCTTTTTATTCTTGGAAACTCTGTGATAAAATATATTGTAAATACCTCCCATTTCCATTTAGGAATGGGAAATAGTTGTAATGATTCGACCATATGCATGTGTTCAATATTCACTTTCTGACATTCTATGCACTTGGCTATTTAATCAACTAGATATTTCTTCATTCCCATCCATAAATATTGGTTTCTTACTACTGCAATTGTATTCTAGTACCTTGGATGTCCATCATATGGTACATTGCGCATCTCTTTCAACACTATATTTTTCAATTCCCAAGTGTTAGGAACATAAAATTTGTCCCTAAAAAAGAGGTTTACATCCTCTTCCAACCTATAATATTTAAACTTCAACAATACATTTTCCTACTGTAATCCTTCTGTAATGTATGCATAATGTTGATATGATTCTACAACTTCCAAACTTATTCTTTTAATATCCAAACAATACATTCTAATAGCTATAGCATGGATTTCATGCGCCCTCATGCTAAGTTCATCGACCACTTTATTCTCTTTTCCCTTGATATGTTTGATGTCGAAATTATATTCACTGAGAGATTCTAGCCATCCAGTTTGTCTGGTGTTTAGTGTTGGTTTCTTAAACAAGTGTTTCAAATCACTACGATATGTATTCAGTTCAATTTTTCTTCCATGAGATAATGCCTCCACATTTTTAATGCATGAACTATGGCTGCCAACTCTAATTCATGGGTAGCATAATTTATTTCATGCTCCTTAAGCTTCCTCGACTCATAACATATGACATGCCCATTTTGTGTAAGGAATCCACAAAGCCTTTCCTTTCATTCATTTGTGCACATGAAGAAATCCTCATCTAGATCTGCAACCTTCAAAATAGGTGCATTGGTCAATAATTCCTTCAAGTGTTGGAAACTCTCCTCACACTTGGGAGTCCATTCAAACTTTGTTCCCTTCTTCTGTGGTGATGTGATTGGATGCATGACCTTGGAAAAACCTTCAATTAATATCCTATAGTATCCATCTAATCCCATAAAGGATCCCACTTATGAAAAATTCTTTGGTGCTGGCCAAATTTTGATCGCTTCAATCTTCTCAGGGTCCACCATTATGCCGTCCTCTGAGATAATGTGGCTTAAATAATGAATTTTCCTTTGATAGAAAGTGCGCTTTCTTAACTTGGATTACAATTGGTTCTCCTCAACACCTATAACACCATCCTAAAATGTTTCTCATGATCCTCCTATGTCTCAGAGTAGATAAGAATATCATCCAAGAAGGAAATGACAAAATTTTCAAGGTAATATCTAAACACTTCATTCATTAGACACATAAAAGTAGTTGGTGTATTTTTCAATCTAAATGGCACCACCACAAACTCACAATGGACATAAATTTTTTGAAATATTATCTTGTTGGTGTCTTCTTCTCTATTTCTCACCTGATGGTAACCTAGCCTCATGTTAATCTTGGAAAATATCCTTGCTCCCTTTAGTTGGTAAAAAAGATCATCAATCCATGGTAGAGGATACATGTCCCTTACAATAACATATTAAGATGTTTGAAGTCAAAGAAATATTTTACAATTGGTTTTACCATCATTGGTTTCAAGCCCATGGTCCCATGGTATGTGCAAAGGTGAAATAAAAAGAATTATTTATTTAATTAATTAATCAACACATTTCTTCAAAAAGGGCCATGATGATATATATATATAAATAAATGTAATATTTTAAGAGGAATTTGTGAGATGAACATAAATGTAATATTTGAAGAGGAGAATATGATATGAGTAAAGATTGAATATCATTCTAAAAGGAGAGAGTGACAAAGTATGTGACAAGGAAGAGTATATAAGTGTAAATCTAGTGAGCAGATCTAGTGAAGGAAGAAATAACAAATAGATTTGGTAAATGAAAAAATAGTGAACATATTTGGTGAAGGCGGAAGTAGCGAGTAGATATGGTGAAGGCAGAAGTAGCGGGAAGATCTGGTGAAGGAAAAGTAGTGAGAAGATATAGTGAAGGAAGAAATAGTGAGCATACCTAGTGAAGGTAGAAGTAGCGAGCATATATGGTAAAAGGAAGAAGTAGTGAGTAGACTTGGTGAAGAAAATGTGAATATTCATCATTAATTTTGAATAAGTTATATTTTAATTGAGGGTTGGTGCTACTCAAAAAAATATATTGGTGTCTCTTGCTAGTTGATTCTTAGCGGTGGGGATTGGTGTCTCCAGTAGGTTGGTGCCTATGAAGATCTGTAAGACTAGGTTGGTTCCTACCAATATTTGTACCAGTGGGGATTGATGTCTCCAGTAGGTTGGTGCCTACAATTGTTTTTAATAGTAGGTTGGTGCCTACAAAATTATAAAGAATTTTTTTTGTGGTTTTCTCTTGAATGGATTTCCATGTAAATTATGTGTACCATGGTTAATATTGTGTATGATTCATTTCTTATGGTTGATGAATTTTTAATTAAATAAAATATTTTCTTATACCGATTCACCCCCCCTCCTAGTATAAGTTTGTTCGAAAAAATTGGTACTAGAGAGGGTTCCTTCAGAAATAGTCTAATCGTTGGAAGGTAGATATTGGGAGCACACTATTGGATTACTAATAGGGAGGGTGAATCAATAATAGATATTTTTAATCCTTTTAACCACAGTACGCAAGTGTTATTTATATTTATGATCAATATGACATCACCATTCAACAAGTGCAGAGTAAATAAAACACGAACAATGAACAATCATACACATACATAGTACAAAAATATTTTTATGTGGAAACTCAATGCAAGAGAAAACCACATAATGTTTTTTCTTATATGTATTTAAGAATTACATTCATTGGAAGCACCAACTTCCTTTTTTCTTCAACTACAACTGAAAGGAGGCTCTGACCCCCTATACTTTTAGGCTACAACCTGAGGGAAGCTCCAACTCTCCAATTCTCTGGCTACGACCAGAAGGAGGATACAACCCCCTATGTTCTTTGAATACAACTGGAAGGTGGCTACAACCACCTATCATTTCCCCATCCAACCGCCTTGAAATATAAGTGTCAAATAGATGATGAAATTACTGCCACACTAGCACTGTGAGATATACCACTGTAAACTTGTACCAACCTGTGCCAATCAACCTATAACCAATCTATACCAGTAATAAGCATGTACCAACAAAAGCCAACAACTAAACGATCTGTATATATTATAGCTCATGTATGTACACACCCTATCTATACTACATCATGTGTATGTACACAACCTATCTATACTGCAGCTTGTGTACACCTTCAGAAATCTAGGGTTTTCACCTTTTATGAAACTTCAAACACTTTGTTTCCTCTATCACATTAACCTACAACCTATCATTGTGTCTTATCTATAGATTTTCCCTGTGCATACATCATCTTATACATCCCTTAACCAAGTGCATCTATGACTCTCTAGTCATGTAGCATACATGTGTGTACAATCATGAAAATGTGTAATAATACTCACATGGAATAGACATCAAAACCTTACTGATATGCAACCTCAAACCATACAAACAATTTCATGACCACTTCACAACCAAAACCCTCGACCATGTACCCATAAATACAAACTATGTCTCAACACTTGAACCAACAAGATGAACCAATGATTAATACCAACATACCAGTGTTGTATATTTTTAGATCTAGATCATACCATAAGTTCCATACAACCAAGAACCTCTCTAGGGAAAATAATCAAACCCCCATAACCATATCTCATGTAGACAACAAAATCCAATTACACATAAAAATAAGACATACCTTTTGAAACTGTAGATAGATATGTTGTACCTGATCACTGTAGACCTTCCTGGAAGTTTGCTTTCATAATCTTAGAATATAGTAACTTCAACAACTCAATATTTCATGGATTTTCCCACATTTACACGCCCTATTATAATTTTATCCCACGTATGTATGCTCTCTTCTCCACTGCATCCCATGTACACCTAAAAAATTAGGTTTTTTTTTTCAATATTTCTGCAATTCCGAAGCTTTCATCATCAATTCTTTGTGATACCTCTGACTTTTGTAACTTCATATGTGTCAATGAGTACCTGAAATAAACCTTACCCAATAATATATATTAAATGTTCTCAATAGGTGCTTGTTATAGCAATATTTTCCTCACCCCATGAAAATTTCTCATAAGGCCTTTTCCATTTCCCTATGCAGACTTGAAGTCCCTTTTTGCAATTCCTAGAGCTAAAAAACATATTTTTCTAAATATATGTGCCCTAACAACTATACAACATGCGTATACGCAGGTTGCACCATTACATCTCACATACATCAATTTTTGTGCCCAAAATTAAAAAATGGTGTCGCGTTTCCATGTCACATCACGAGATCCATGATCCTTGACCTTCCATATACTGGAAACTTTCTAACTTGTCCCTTTAGTTCCGTTTGAAGTCTATAACTAGGCCATATCCAAGCCATGGAAGAGGGAGAAGAATTCAACTTTGAGATCAAAGTTACTCTGGAGAAATTATTCACTTCATATTGAGTCTGCATCCCTTTGTCCTTTAAAGTCTGAACACATTGTTCAACCCGCAATCTCTTCCCTATTTGTTGGAGAACCTCATTGTCTCTCTTATATGAGCTTGCCTTTGGTGGAGGATTGTAGTGGTGGAGGCCCAACTAGAAGGGACTTAGTTTCTCGGTTCCGAACGTGCCAACATAGAAGTTTGTTATTCATACATTTTTGTTGATTACATTTTAATAGAAATACTCTTTTCTCATCTAATTAATGTCTTGAAAATATTTGAATTATTATTCCATGGGCATATTTGTTATGAAT